>CAUYQV010046518.1:0-21011 GCA_963574575.1 Galagoides demidoff
TTTTTTTTTGAGATGGAGCCTCAAGCTATCCCCCTGGGTAGAGTGCCATGGCATCACAGCTCATAGCAACCTCCAACTCCTGGGCTCAAGCGAGTCTCCTGCCTCCGCCTCCCAAGTAGGACCACAGGTGCCCGCCACAACGCCCAGCCATTTTTTGGTTGCAGCCATCATTGTTGTTTGGTGGGCCCGGGCTGGGGATTCGAACCCGCCACCTTAGGTGTGTGTGGCTGGCGCCTTAGCCGCTTGAGCCACAGGTGCCGAGCCATTCATGCCTTTTCTATGCCTCTCACACAGCCTCTATACCTCCGTGCCCCTTTCTCTTACTCTCTGCTGACACAGAGCTCCCTCTTCCATCCTGGCTGGGGGCCCACCTCCCCCAGAAAGCCTTCCCAGGCCACGTGGCATCAAATCAGAGCTTCATGATGTTTATTTTACCCTCATAGTGAGGACCACAGCTCATCAGTTGCACTTCCCTTATTAGCCCTCACACAGGGCACCAGCCCTTCTGAGCCTCAGCAATGGCCCTTGGGGACAGCAAAGCCCTAAGGGCAACGGCAAGTCAGGCACTAACATCCGGGTGGGGCTGCATAGGCACACAGGTGACGTGTCAGAGAAAGAAGAGGGTCCCATCTAGAGACATTTAAGCTTGTATTTCTGTGGGATGGTGTATGTAGGTATCACGGGGTGCACGTGTGTGTGCAGGTGTTTGAGTAGGAAGTGGTGTGAGTCTATGTACTTACTCGTATCTGGAATGTGGGCATGTCTGTGTGCTCTAATCCAGCGCAGGTGCGTGTGAGTGAGCGTGCACTGCTGACGTTACAGCTGTGCGTGGACTGTACGATGGGTGACATCTCCTGGGGGTTGTGAGGGGATAGGCATATGTCAGGCAAGCAGTACGATGTGAACACCAAGTGCTGTGTGGACCGTGTGACAAATATAGCTATGGGGTGTAGGGCACGGGGCACCCAGATGGGTAGGGGAGATCCCAAAGAATATGGACAGGGTCATAATACAAGCTAGAAGATGGGAAGGAAATCATGGCACAAGGCCAGCCCCCTGACCAAGAGTCCCCTCCAGGACAGCCCCTGCTTCCTGGCCGCTGGCAGCTTCCTCTGGCCAGCCAGCAAGAGTGCCATTGGGAAAGAGCAGCTGGCTCGCCACTGACCTCTAATCTTAAGAGTCTTCTCTTGAGCAGGTGCTGCTTCTGAGTGTTTGTGACTCCCACCCCTAATCCTATGTTGAGTCTTAATCCCCAAGGTGATGGTGTTAGGAGGTCGGGCCTTTGGATGATGATCAGGTCCGGTGAATGGGATCCACACCCATAGAGGAGACCCCAGAGGGCTCCCTCGCCCCTTCCATCCCAGGAGGTGACAGCAATAAGACAGTCATCTAGAAAGCGGGCCCTCATGAGACACTAAATCTGCTGGCACCTTGATCTTGTTCAGCCTCCAGAACAGTGAGAAATACAGTTCTATTGTTTACAAACCACCAAGTCTATGGCATTGTGTGAGGGCAGCCCAAAAAGACTAAGACAGTAGGTACTCTGGGAAGACTGGGGTCTGGAGGGAACTTTGAGATAGGCAGCCGCTGATCAATGAGATCCCTTTTGTGGCATTTTTCCGTCTCCTTACTCCCTCAGTATAAAGGAATTACTTTGCCCAGTCCTAAGCTAGATAACTAGCTGGTTCCCAGGCTAGCCTTTCCCAAACTGTGCTTCATGCACCAAGTTCAAGGGTTGTTTCTAGAAATCATCCACACATGCTCGCACACACATGCACACAGAGTTCTGTGGTCAGATAGTTTTGGGAAATGATGCTGAAGAAAAACTAAATGGGTCTCTTGATTGCAGGACTTATTAGAGCCTTTAAAGTGCTAATATGTATGGGACACTCCAAGACAAGGGTGTAGTGTGTAGCATTTACCAGTAATGGAACATGTAACCCTTGCAGAAACAACTTTTAACAGCTCAAGGGGCCCCAGTGCTTGGATGGACAGTGTAGAAAATGCTTCCCCAAATCCCTAGTTCGAGGGTCAGCTCCACTCTATCTTCCAGGAGGTCTCCCAGATTCCACACCTCTCTGCTGCCCCCTCCTCTGAGCTCCCCCCAACCTCCCAACAGTAGTCCGTGTAACCCTGTTCCTAGGGAAGTACTGCCCCAGCATTGTTTCATGGGCATCTGTTAGGACTGTCTCCTCTTTTCTTGGTCTCACCCACAGCCCTCAGCTCAGGACATAGTGGGGGCCCTGAGAAGATTGTGTGCACTTTGTTCCTGACAAAAGCCAGTCAACCCCCAGCAATGCTGGCAACGCTGCTGTGTTGACCATGAGGGTGCAGAAAGCTTCAGCTTTTCCCCAAAACATAAGCCTCCTGGCTCTCCCTACCCATGGCCCATCCATTACCCTGATTCTCAGCCTGCCTTTGCTCCCACAGCCCCTCTATCTGTAACACCTTTTCTACCTCTCCTGGGCCATGATGCTGCACACCCTTTAAGACTCATTCAGGAATCATCTTCTGCAGGAAGTACCCCCAGGCTACAGAGCACCAGCATAACCTTAGGGCTGGACTGTTCATGCATCTGTCTCCCAGGATGCTCAGGCCTGTCAGGGCAGGTGAAGTGCTTAGGAGAGTTTCTGGCACAGAGTAGGTGCTACTGAGATAGGCAGCCGCTGATCAATGAGATCTGCTTCCTCGGGGAACAGCTCTGGCACAGAGCACCTGCTACTGCTCGTATTGTGATCATTGTCCTCATGTCCCCGAGCCTGGCAGGGTGGCTGGGGCAGTGCAGGGGCTCCATGCACCTGTGTTAGATGAACTGCCGAAATCCATCTTCAAATCTGAACTCATTATAACCCTGCTCCCATTTCACAGGTAAGAACACTAAGGCTCAGAGAAGTTTCTCTCCTACCCTCTGTTTCCCTTACCAAATCCGAGGTGTCAGGAGGTTTTGCAGGTAGCAATCTCTTACAGATAGACACACGTAACAATAAGAGCAGTCCTTACTCTGTGCCAGGTGTCATGGTGGGGGCATTACATCCACTGTCTCATTTAATCCTCACTCTACCTGGTAGGTAAGAATGAGGACACCATTCTGCAGAGAACAGATGCCTCAAGAGGACTGCCCACTTTGGAGGGAAGCCACCAAACCCCCAGATCCCATGGGCAGCCTCACCCCTCCATGTAGTTCCCTTCTGGGGGACAGTGCGGTGACTTGTTGGAGCACTCAGGCAGTTCGGCTGGGGAGGGAGGAGAGGAGGCAGAGAATTATAGCAGGATGGGCCAAGGCCAAGGGGGATGGCAGGGAGTAAGGTGACTGGAATGGGGGGATGACAATGAAATGAGAGGGCCCAATGCTCCAGAAAAGAAAAACAAAATTCAGACGACAGTGACAGCCACAGGACTCCGACATTCACCTCTTGGATCAGATCTGGGCCTATGTGGGAGAGGGGCAGGGTGCAGGGCTGACCTGACAGCCCCCCTAGGCAGCAGATCTACAGATCTGCTTCCTCGGGGAACAGCTCAAGTCCTGCCTTCTCTGTCAGGCCCTCCTGGCTTCTCCAGGCCTCAGTGACCTCTCCCCATCCCGTGTGCCAAGATGCCTCCCTGCTGGGCCACACTTTCTGGCCAGCATGACCACAAACTCAACCCTCAGCGTAGCCCCATCTGTGATTCTCCACCCACTTCAGGAGTGTTCAGGGGTCCCCCTGCTAAGCTGCAGGCCAAAGACTCCTTGTGCCTCAGTTGTCCACAACCTGAAGTAGATTCCCCATAACTGTTCACACAATTAAGCTGAACCGTGCCCGGCCCTTTCCTGTCCCCAAAGGGCCCCCTTGGTACTCCCCTCAGACCCTTTAGCTTGTTCCAGACCTTGGCAAGCAGTAATGTCTGTTTGCAAAAGGGAAGTTGTGGGTTAGAGGAGATGAGGGTGGGGGTGGGGGCAGGAGTTGGAAATTGACTACCTTTTGCTAAGTACTTCTCAGGATTTTGTGTGCCTGTGTCCTCACCTATGACACTGGTATTAATATCAATTATCATCTCTTCAAAAAGCCTGAGGCTCAGAGAGGTCCAGAGTCACGAGCCAAAGCCAAAGACTGCCTGATGGCAAAATCCATGCACTCTTTGGTACCCCATAGTCCCCAGCCTTTCTACAAGGAGACCTCACTAACATGGCCCTTGCCCTGCCTGAAGCAAGCCCCCAAACCAAGGGAACTTTTAGTTTCTGCTTGAGGTGAGAAAAATGTTTTGGAAATGGTAAGTGAAATGTTAAGTAGTGATGAATGCACAGCCGCTGTGAATGCATTCATTTAAAATGGCAAATGTTATGCCATGTGTATTGTATCACAACCAAAAGACAGGACTGCATCCCCCTCAGGATGGTCACCCTCACACCTTTGTCCCTGGGGTTCATCTCCACCTCCTGATCTGCTCACTCAGACTCCAGACCCCAAGCCCAGCCTCAGCTCTTCAGGCAAGGCACACATGAGGATACGCCACCTCGTTGAAATGCCACCCCTCTTCCTCAGCCCAGTTAAACCCACGCTGTCTTTAAGCCCCACCCGGCTGTGCCTCACCATGAAGTATCCCAGACTACCGGGCTGGAGCTTCCAGATCTTGTGCCACTTCCAAACGGCGTGGGGTCATGACCCTATGTGCCCACTGTCCCTCAGTGTCACTCCTGGGTTAAATCCTGACCAGGACTCTGAGGGCTGGTTCCTAGTTCTAGCACTGGACAGCTTGGGTCTCTAGCTCTGGGGGGAGGAGGCTTTGGGTGGCCCTGAAGCGCTCCTGTCATGTGCCCCCAGAAGTGCCCTAATGTTGGAGGGGTGTACCATGACCCCAGCATCAGAGCAGGGCCTGAATGAAATATGGCATTGAAGTTCTGTATTTTCACTGAAAATTTTATGTAAAATTTGCAATAAGAGGCAAAAGAGTTCCTTGTTTAGTTTAATATAAAAATCACCTTTTCTATTTATTTAGGGGGTAAACCTAGAAACTGGGCTATGTCTACCCTGTGGTAAGTGCAGGCCCTTTTCTGCCCTCACAATCAAGGCTCCTGCTCTCTGCAGAGTGCATGTCCTGTCTCCCCTGTAGCAGCACTCCCAGGATGGGGGAGTACCCAGGAGATAAAGAGAGACACCTGCCAGGTGACATGAGGGTGTGTCTCTACCTACCACTTCCCTCCTTCCTATCCATAAGCCTGCCTTCCTTAACCTCTCTACTGGGGGGCTTAGGCCTGCCAGGGCCTTCAGGACTAGATGGGGACAGAAGAAAGAAACCTATCCCAGGCTGTCTCCTGTCCCATCTTCTCAATCACACTGCCACCCCACATGCCCAGGAAGGACCCAGCTGGGGGCCGGTCAGCCGCTCTCCCCCAACCCTCCCCGTGGTACCATTCCTCCAGGCAGGAGAGAGCTAGACTCCTCAGCTTCAGACACCTCCTGACCCAGCCCTGCCCAGGCCCCCTCTTCAAGACTGACTCCCAACTATGCCCCAAGGGACATGAGGCCACCAAAGGTTGAGTGTTCAAGATGAGGGCTCTGACGAAGGCTAACTGACCCAGGGCCCAGCTTGGTCCCAGCCCTGTCTGCTGTCTCCTTCCTTCAGCAGTTTTGGGGACACGCTCTGGGTCCAGGTCTCCAATGTCTCCCCCTCACCTTCACCAGAATCCTATTTTCCTGCTCCAGTCAGCAAGCCCATCCTTATGCCCAGCCCTTAGTCCATTCCTGCCACCTCCAGGGAATGGGCCCTGCCTTAGGCTTAGGGAAAGCCAGTGTGCCCACCCTGAAGGTGGGAGTTAGCACATTAACCCACTAGCTCCCATGGACCTGGGAGTAGAAGCAGTGACTCTAGGACAGGGAGGGCCCTGGGGGTAGGCAGCCCCCAATGGGAGGGGAGCTGGAGCTAAGCAGGCTGGCTGGAAGGAGAGAAGACACCCCCTTCCTCCCACCCTCAGCCCCAGAGGGGGAGCAGCAGCTGTTCCAAAGCTTCCTGCCCTTCCTTGAGACAGGTGTTGGCTGAATTCTCACTTCCTCCCAGCCTCAGAGCTCTCCACCCCCTCTCCACCGGCAGCCTGGTGCTGAGTCAGCAGCCACCGCTTCCTCCTGGGCTCGGTGAGACCTGAGATCTAGGGGATACCGCATCATCATTGCCGGCATCATTGGGCAGGCCACCGTGTGGATGACTATTACTATCCCTCATGGCTGTGAGGATTCCTGGAGGGCCCCCACAGAGGCACGCCTTAAGGGAAAGGAGGGCCTGAGGAAGCGACAATGTCAAGAACTCCCTGCACACCAGAATCAGTAGCAGCCCTAGGCTGGGTCGTAGCCCTGTGTGTGCTTCCTGGCCTAACCCAGGCCCTGGGCAGGCATCTGACCAGAAGGGTCAATCGCTGCTCCTTCCCATCAGGCTGCTGTGGAAAGTCACATACCTATTGAGTGCTAAAGGCACCTGGCTACTGTCCTGATGAGAAGGCTAAAAGGCCATGGAAACAGGGTGCTATTCTCAGGAAGAGGAAAGCACAGTGCTTCAGAGCAGGAAGGGGCAATCAGGCCAATTATCTCCCTTGGCAGATAGGAAGCAAAGTCGCAAAGCAGTCAGATTTGGCCAGGACCTCGCATGGGTAGTTACTGACAGAGCAGGAATCAAAGCCAGGGCTGTTGCCACTGTACTGCATGGCCCGCCAAGCACCCACCATGCAGATGGTAGTAATTATCATTACCGTTGCCTTGGGCTGGCTTCTCCATTTGTTTCACAGGCATGGCTTTGGTGGGAAGTCCAGTAAAGCACAAACAATAGACCTATCCATTTGACTGCTGAGGAAAGGGAGACCTGATAGAAGAAATCGGACATGCTCAAGACCACAGTGGAAGTTTGTGGCAGAAGGTCTCAGAACAGTGTATCCAAATCTTCTTCCTTCAGCCAGCCCTCTCTTATCTGCCTTTCTCCACTTACGTCTGCGGATGGACGGGGCTGGTGTTGTGTAGTCAGATCTCCTCCCCACATGGCCGGACAGCAGCTGCAGGGAGTGGTGGTTAGACCTTCAAACCTGACAGCTGAGTGGTCATTGGAACCAGGCAAGTGGAACATTATGCAGCCATTAACAGGGATGCTGGTGAAAACATGGCAAAATGCAAAAAAACGCTTGTGGCATAAAATTAGCTAAGAAATGGAGAATGGTAAAATTGTATATATACTGTGCTTTACAGCTCTAGTTTAAAAAAACACCAAAGATATGAAAAAAATGTGGAAGGCCCTACACTAACATGACCACAGAGAAATGGATTCTGAAGAGACTCTTTTCATTTGTTTTATTTTCTTGGCTTTCCAAAATGTGATTCTATTACCTTCATGAATAGAGGCATATTAATAATTTGTGAAAGGATCTAAGATGGTCTAAGAAAGCATGCAAAATGTGCCCTGGACATGGGAATCAAAGCCTCAGGAAGGGAACACCTATTATTTCTGTGGAAACCGGAGCTGACTCCACCTCTCGCCAGTACCCAGCCAGCTGGCCAGGCCTGTTCTGAGCCCGAGTCTGAAGTCAGAGGACTCTCAACCCTGGGTTCTGCTGCTCTGTTCACTTCCTCCTGGGATTCTCTGGCCCACCAAACGCCCTCCCTGTCCCTCTGAAACACACCTGGAATCCCTCCTTCCCAGCCTTGCAGACCCTGAGCTGGAAAGAGGTCTTTCCCCGTGTGGACCCAGAGCCCAGCATTCAGAATTGGTCACACTGGCTGTGTAGGGACAATGGCCTTTCTAGCTCATCTTGGTCTTAACAGGGTTCCTGACAGCATGTGGGACCATGGAGGAAAGTTCAGGAGCTGCAGCCAAGTGTCCATTCCCCCGGGCCCTACTTCTGGCTCAGTTATTTATTAGCTGGGAGGAGGGCGACAAAGGCTTTCATCACTCTTGGCCTCAGTTTCCTGCTCTGGTAATCAATTACCTTCTCACAGCCTGTGCCCAGGAGGAAACGAGACAATGGAAGAGAAACTTTTGAATTGGGGGAAATTCCCTCTGCAGATAGGACCTATCCTAAGTTCAGGGCCTCCACCCTCTGTCCTCCACTCTGCTATTAGGGTGGGCTCCCTCCAGCTCCTCTGGCTCCCATGGGCAGGGGTGACCTTTTTGTAAACCTGTGGAAACAAAACTTCTGCTACTTGCCCACCTTGGGATCTTTCTTCTTCAGAAGGATGAAATTGAATAAAACTTGTGACAAAGCTGGGCACAGAGTGATACAGTTCCCTAGGAGGGGTTGCAAGAGAGACTGCTCAGAGGGTGACTTAAGCCGCCAGAGACACGTGTGAATGACCCAAGTATGGAGAGAGAGGTTTTTGAGAGGTGTGTCATGTAACATGAGGAACTTTTATTACTTAAGTTCATTTCTTACCCCAACCAGGGATCTATACTTGAAAGTACTAGAAGTCTCAATGCCCAGATACTGCCACTGTATGTGTCCTTCTGCCCCTCTGGTGTCTCAAATTCTGCGTGTTTGTACACTAAACTCATTTCTCCCTGAAATGGATGGTGCCTCCCATCTTTCTTATTTGTCTTCAGGACCTTACATTCACCCAAGTACCCCAAAGACCTCCTGCCTTCAGCAACTCCCCACATGGACTCAATCCCGTTCACTCCCCCTCAGGGTAGGTCCCTTTCCCATCCCAACCCCTCCGATTCTGCCCCTACTCTCACCCCTCTGTCATCACCTGCTGGAATAAACTCCTAAACGCTCCTCTTTCCAGAGTTCCCAGTGGCCAAAGAAGCAAGTCCAAACTCTTCCAAAGGCCTTCAAAAACTGGCTTCAAAATCTTTTCCAGCCTTTTCTCCCACACACTTCATGCTGTGTAGCTCCTGGAGTTGTGCTCCAAGGAGAGCCATGTGAAGGCAGAACAATGAGCTGGGGTTCCCCGCACCCATGAGGTGCAGGCTTGCACACACACCCCTGCACATGCATATTCCCCCATACGTGCTTTCAGTTCTTGCCAAATCAGCAGAGCCACTGGCCTTGGCCAAAACCCCACCTGGAGCACTCTCTCCTCTTCTTCCCTCCTGCAATTGCACCATCCTCTGAAGCACATTGCAATCCCACCTCCTTAGCAAGGTCACCTCTGACTTTATTTGATGTTCTGGCCAGTAAATGCCTATAGCAGTGAAGGGAAGGAACATGTCCCAGGCACCTGCTGCGTGCTGGGTACCTGTGGGTAGCTGAGACACAGCCTATCAGGTAGGCTGTGTGGTGGTCATCAGTCATCATTCAGATAATGTTCAGGGGGACAGCCCAAGTTCATCCTTTCAGGTCAAGACTGGGCTAGAACTCAAACCCTGGACTGCTTTAAGCTCTTCCTATCGCCCCAGTCAGGACAGTCTATCGTTCCTTTGGGCACCTTGGCACAGAACATTTTAGGCAATGTCTGGTTTCTGAGTACTCATCGGTCAGCCTCAGCATAAACCCCAGGAAGGGAGGCACCCCAGGTCCCCATTTCTTCTGTATCCCCCTTAGCACAGTGTTTGGTCCCCAGGAGGTATTCAATGAACACTCATTAACTAAATGAACAAACAAGTGAGTGGGTGAACGAATGAATGACTGAACACATGAGGTACAGGCATTGCGTGTGTGGCTTGGCTATGAGGTTCTAAATGTTTGCTTTTTCCTCTTAAATTATCCTGAATATCCGTCTCTCCAAGGTAGGCCCTTCACCCCACCCTTGACCTCTGATTCTCTTATAAATATATTGGTTCATCTGTGGCTAAACCATACTGGAAACTACAAAATACTATTTCACATTTATCTGATGTTAAGCCAGGAATTTTTTAAAAGCTATTTAGATCCTTAGAGAAACTAAGGTCCTACAGTGGTCAGGTGGAATTGAGAGAACCCAAGCCATGTCCTAAATCAGAGTTAGGCGCCTGTGGTCTCCTGCTCTTGCTTCAGGGAAAGGCCCCCATGCCACCCTGGGATCCAGCACAGACCTGTTGCTCCCTCGGCTTAGGAAACCAGGAAGCTGTTCTAATGCACCACTGTTTATTTAAAGAGGGGAAGGACTTGGGGAAGTGGGGTAGGAGGTGAGAAAACTGCAATAGCAAAAGAAGTGGCACAGGCTCTGTCACCTGCATATCAGGGCATTAACACTCTTGCTGGCCTTTTCCCCTAACCTTGAGTGATTCATAGCATTTGCTGGTTTATAGAAAATGATTATTAAAGAAAACTCATTAATTTAATGGGCCTTATCTGTTACTAGTTTGAAGAGAAAAGTTCTCTTGTTCAGAAAGAGCTGTAAACAAGAGTTGTGTTCCATCTTAATTACAAAGTCTGTGGCATAGGACACTTAACCTTTCCAAAATCCTGAAATCCAATTTTTTTTATTTCAGATTAATTTGAGGGTATGACAAAAATTCTTAAAACAGATATGTGTCAGGTGGTTGACAGAGTAAATATAAAGTACAATGGCTTTGTAGTTCTTAAATTATCCAGTCTGGGGGAAAGTCTTCTTAATATGTAAGTGTTTAGTTCGACCTATCTGGGTTAAACATAGTATGCACTTCATAAATTAATAAAACATGATCTCCCACTAAACCATAGCTTTCTATATTATCCCTAGGTTACTAACCTATCCTCAAGATGTACTGTCAAACAATTCTGACATACTTACACTAGTTAATACAGATCTTGGAGTTGGTTGATATTGATCTAATGAGCCACTGCTCTCTAGGACAAAAATGAGGGCAATCACCTGACTTAGGGTAGTTTTATTATTTTGGAGTTTGCATTGGGTGGTTTGTTTTGCTTTCTCAAACTAGGAACAAAATTAAATGTTTCATGTAAACCAAATTTTTTTCAAAAGAGAAGAAACAAAATCCTGGAAGGACTAGCCTTGTAGACTTGCGTATCTCCTCCTGCACAAACTATAGCACGAGCCTCCACTGGGAACATCCATGTGTGTCCATGTGTCACAGTAAATCAGCTCAGCTTTCCCACCCTGGCTGGGAAGAGCACAAGAACAAAGGGCCAGAGCAGAGAGGGCAGTGTGAGGGGAGAGGAGAGTCACAGGGAACCACAAAGAAGGCCAGGAAGCACTATGGCCTGGCAGGGGTGCACCAGCCCAGCTGGAGGAGCAGAGGTAAGCCCAGAAGTCAGCCCCTCCCTGGTGGACTAGCTCCAAAATGATGACCCTTTGAAGGGACCATGAATTTCTTTAATCAACTGCTTTCCTCAGTGTCTAAAATGCCTCATTTAACAAGGCTTGTTCTGGGCTGAAAATGAATAGGTGTAACTGACAAATGCTTGAATTTGGGTTCCTCTCTAGGGGGAGAAAATATCTCTCCACCAGCTTCTCCAAAGCAATAAGGGGAAAAAGATACATTTTAAGCATTCTTCTCCAATTCAATTTGGGGGTGGGTCCTGACTTTCCCCTGATCTCCCCCACCCCCACCCTACAAGCACATTTAGACAATGGCTGAGATCTGGCTCTCTTTTAAGACAGGGCCTAGGGCCACAGATGAAGCCGCTCAGGCAGGGAGACTATAATCAGCTTTCACTGGCTCACAGCCTGCAGGGGGCACAGACCCTCTTATTCCTACAGTAACAGGTCGGGCTGCTGACCCTGCCATTGGGGCGAGAGGTGTCTGAGTTGGTTTCTGTTGCAAACATCTTCCTTGTCCAGGATCTCAATGCAAAACTGACATTGCAGTTCCCAAAAATTTCAATATGCACATCGAAGAGGGTACTTTAAAATTCCAAGTCATGGCTTTAACTACATGGAACAAATCACCCCCAGCATGATTTATAAGGACGGTAAATCAATGAGACAGTTAACAGAAAAGTTAAAACACAACTCAAAATGGGTTTTTCAGGCGAGTCTGAAATGCTACAAGATTGCTAGTTAAGAACAGTATCCCTTTTCTCAACTTAAGTGTCATATCCCCTTTTCTTCACCAGCATCATAACCCCAGTGCCCATGTATCTTGGAAACTAAGATGAAATGTGGAAGATATTGAGTACACATGTGGTCAAAGATAGGGGTCCCCTCTATGCAGGTGAGCTGTTTCAGTGTAATAGGACAGGTCACCCGTCCTATGGCCCCAGATGTCTACTGTAAAAAGATATGGACTAAATGAGATTAAAGTCACCATATCAGTACCACGGAAAAAAAAAATTAAATAAATAAATAAACTAAAAGGAAAATAAAAAGAAAAGGCATTCACTCAAATCTTACAATGGGAGGTGGGGGTGGTGGGTGGGTGAGGGTGGGAATAGAAAAGCAAGGGGGGAAATCTAAACAGCAGGATACGACAATAAATGGGAAAACAGCAAGAGAAAAAGCACACTAGGTTAATATAGGAAAACTAGTTCTTTATTGAGAGATTGTATATTAGTATTAGTGGATTCTGTGTGTAACAATGTCGTCATGCACACGATACAAAAAAAAAGGCTGGGCCCACCATGCTTCGGAAGGGCAACAGAACAAAAGCAGCGTACAATGAGCAGATGGCCCGGGCTACACGACCACAGTACGTTTCAGCAGGGTAACATCTCTAACCGAGCGCTGTACATTGTCAACTGGGGGATGTAAAAAAATACAGATCATGCTTTAGTTTTAGTACAAGAAAAGGTGAAAAAGATACACAACCAAAAGGATATTTGATACAGAAAAAATTACCCACAAAATAAGAACAGGAAGTAATTCAGCACAGCAGAACACGCTACCCCTGTTTAATGGAAAACCATTTTGCTGGGATTCTTTTTTCTTTTCTTTTCTTTCCCCCAACCCTTTCTTTTCAGATTGCCAAATGGCAGTCTGGGGAGGCTACTTGGGACTTTATTTTGGAAGGGCCCTCGAAGTAGGGTCCTTATTCTTTCATTATTGCTGCTGTTTTGTTTCAGTTTTCAAGCAGGTCTGGCTGGCAAGCAGCAGAAGGGAGCCGGCTGTTAGAGGGGCAGCTCTGAGGGCCAGGGCGGATGTCCAAAGATGCTCTTGACATTGTACAATTAAACAATTAAGACACTATGGCCACAGCTCCCCCTTAAGCCAGGGACCTTGGCGCATCAAATCTTTTCAGAAGCTATGGAATAGCAGCAACTGTCATGCCATCAAAGATTTCTTTCTTTAAATATATATGTGTAATAATTTTTTTGCCTCCGACTAAATGTAATCCTCAGTTATGCCTGGGTGCTGCCAGGAAGCCAGCTGATGGCCACCCAGATAACTGGAAAATGGGGTGCTGCAGCCTCCAAGCCAAGGCAAAAGGAATCCACTTAACAGGGATTTACAGTGCAATGTACTCGGCTAAACAAGATGAAGATACAAAAATGGTTATTTCTCTACATCTATTCTGAAATGGCCTACATCCTACACTACTACAATGGAAACTAAAAAGAACAGATTTAAGCTGGCAGACTATCTAATAGTTTTACAAGAAGATTGTGGTTTAGGACCTTGTTGAGTTAAGCATTAGTATCCTCTATCGGAAGGTCATGAATTCTTCTCACATTGTGCTAAATTTTACCCACAGCCCAACTCACCCCTTAGCCCTTGAATTTCCTGTGGGCATGTTTGCCAGGAAAGTAAACTTTAACTGGTGGGCACAATTTGTTTGGTTAGATTTTTTTATTTCTTTTTTTTTTTTTTTTTTTTGGTGGGGTTAGAATTAAAAATAAAATTTAAAGGCAGCTGAGCAATTTGAATTTCAAAACATGAAATCGGCATCCTGCAATGGTATTTAGAGATTGGTGGTATTAATGAGGATGATAATGATTTAATCAGGATAATTATACTTTCAGGCTCAACATCCTTCTTAATCATTTTTGAATTTCTGCCTAGTGTAATGTTCCACACCCGTTTTAAGAGGAAATGCCAAGTAATAAGAGATAATTGTGTATTGGGGGAGGGGTGGCATTTCAAGGAGATCTCATCCAAACCCCCCCCCTTCTTCTTCCTCACACACCCACTCCCCCACCGCCCCCCATGGCTAGGCTGGCCTGAGATAGGGGATACTGCCGCTTAAATAGCAATGCCTTCCTCAGATGGAGACAGGAAATGGTTAAGAGGGGTGTCACAATACAGCTAAATGCGGAGGCAGAAGGGTCACAGCGCACACAGCAGCGAGTTGACCATTCACTGAGCTACACAATGAAGAAAAAAAAAAGATTTGATAAATGCAGAATGTCATCATTCTATCATCACACAAAAAAACTAAGGTTCAAACAGGCCTAAAGGGGCCAACCTTGCCTTTTGGGTTCTGGGAGAGGCGCGGGGCTGGGAACAGCTGGGCTGGAAGAAATAGGGCTGGGCTTTCCTTTTCTTGCCCAATCGGGCCCCTGGGGCGCGCTGAAGCGCTGGCCCTGCGACCCCACCCCCCTGACTTGGTAGAGGAGCCCTGGTCGGCAAAGGGAAGACATCATTCTGTGTGTGAGGGAGCGGGAGGGGGAGGGGGCCTGAGCCAGCGGGGATTTAAGCAGACGTGGAGTGGGAGAGGACAGAAGAAACATTTCCAAGAAGAGAAATGTGAGTCCAGAGGCAGAATACAAAAAGAAAAAAAAAAATGAATCTAAATGCATCTTGGATTTGCTTTGGGAGGTGGGAAATTTTTATTAAAAGAAAATGGAAGAAACGTGGAGTGGGGGGGAGGGGGAAATCAAGCTGTTGTAGCAGAATGTAAGGGAAAGGGGATGTGGGGAGAGGGACCGTGCAAACACACCCCATATATCACAGTTTAAAAACAAAGCCCGCGCCGGCCTGCTGCTTTGTCAACCGCTGCCCGGGGCAAAGGCCTGGCGTGAGGGCAGCTTCCCACCTCCTCTCGCACAGCGCAACACCCGAGGGCCAGATACCCCGCTCCTGCCGGGCCCGGAGTGCACAGCAGCGCACGTCTGACTCTCCGAGGTGCGCGCGCACACTCACACACATGCACACACACTCACATACATACACACACCCCCAAGCATCCTGAACCCGTAAATGCAACTGTCATACAAAGACAATTGCGGGGGGCGGGGTGAGGCGGGCAATAGCACAAGGGCGATACACAAAAAGGGTTTAAGGGGAGAAAAGGATGGGACAGAAAATCGTGCAAGTGCCCAAGAGAGGGTGGGGGCTGGGGCGTGGAAAAGGGCAGATACCCAGATCCCGGCTAACCAGCCCTCGGCATTAATGACCAAAAAAATGAAGAAATACAAAATGTAAATAACACAAAACACACATACACCTTACAAAAAGCAAATCACAGAAAACCAAGCATGCATTCTCTCTCTCTCTCTCTCTCTCTTTCACACACACACACACACACACACACACAGTCGTGTATCTCTCCTTTCGATCATACAGGGCTTGGTATTAGGGGAAGGGGCTGTGATTTGGGGGAACCACGTCCGCCGCAAATTATAAAAAATGGGGCTGGGAAGGGAGGGACCCAAATTCGCCAAATCCTAACTTCACTACAAAAGCTCCCACGAGGGCGGCCACCCCCACACTTGGGGGTCCCTCGGAAAGGGGGTAGGGAGAAGCCACCCCTCACCCTGCGTCCTCGCGGGTGTGCCCTGAGCCCCCAACCACCCGCAGCGCCCGCCCCCGCCCCGGTGCCTGCGGCGATCCACGCTCGGAAGCAGACCCCGAAAGGAAAAAGCGATACCTCTGTTTCGCACAGAGCCAAACACTGGAAGCACGAGATAACCGACGTGGACCAGGACCATCCTGGCTCCTCGCGCGGCGGCGGCGGCGGCTGCGCGCGGGCCCTTTGTGGCGCGGCTCCGGGGCGCGGGCGCGGACGGCGGCGGGGCTGCGGGAGCCGCCGGGGCGGGAGGCGGAGCGCGGGGCGCGGGCGGCGGTGGGGCGGCGGCTGGCGGGGAGACAGATGGCCCATGGAAAGGCTCCCTTCCCGGCCCCTCTCGACATTCAAAGGCGCTGGGGCCGCAGCTGCCGCCACACAAAGGCGCGCGCAGCCAATGGGAGCGGAGCGCAGCGCGGCGCGGCCTCGCCGGAACCGCGGGGGACAGCGGGGACCGCGGGCGCGCGGGTGGCTGGGGGGAGGGAGGGGTGACGGCTGTAAGGGGACGAGCGGCCAATCGCCGTGGCCCGCTGCGGGGCGCGAGGGGAGGGGTCAGCCCCGCGGGACGCGGGGAGCCCAGCGCGGGTCCCTGGCCGCCCGCGGGCCACAGCGCGTGCTCGAGGAGCGCCCCTGCGCACAGACGCGGGCAGCGTGCACACGGAACGTGCACACATGGAGAGGGACGTGCACCCAGACATGTGGAGGTGTGTTCGCTAGTGCAGAGAGACGGGCACGAGCTCACGAAGTGCACACGACCCAGAGGTCCCTGCACACCGCACACGGGTCACTCAGGGACGTGCGCTCAGAGATTGGCGCACGTGCAGAGCCTGACTGCGGGCACAAGTGAAGCTGGAAAGCGATCAAGCAGCCGCAAAGAGGACCCAGGCGCTGTCACACAGACATGAACACACTGAACGCCTTGTTAACGCAGGACACGTGCCAAGAACACATTCCCAAAGACACACAGAGGGGACACACGGTGCAGACACAGGTAAGACAAGCACTCCCCCAGGCTCCCTGCCTTGCAGAGCACGGACCTCACAGTAATTATTTTCTGAATTGAAAATCACTCATTCACTGTAGTACGCGCTCACCATTATACAGAGATACATTGCCCAGAAACCCAGTGCACTAGCCCACCTTTCTCCCTGCTCTGACACAGGTACGCTCAGCCATGCGCAGACACACCCACTTCCACAGCTAGAGGCAGATGTGCATCAAAACCCTGCAGCTCCAGCAGTTTCACACGTGGAGGTACAGCTACCCTGTCATGTGTGCTCTGTGACTGTCCAAGACAAGCAAAGAGCCTTCCCACACAAGACCCCTGGTATCAGGAAACAGCTAAGGCCATGTCCTTGCTTGCTCAGCTGACCTAGGAAAATTCCCAGACCATGATCACAACCAACCCAAACCTCAAACCAGGCTCACAATCCACACCAAGGGCAGAGAATGCTTGGGGGCCCATCTACAGGCAGAAAGATAGAGGACATTTCATACTTTGGGATTTGTCTTCAAAACTCAGTGTCTCCTTTATTTAATGAGCCTTAAGTAAAAGTTAACAGTTGGAAAGAATCTGATCCCACCCAACATGTCCTTGTTTTAGAGATAAGAGAAAGGATATTTTATTTAATTTATGGTGTACTCAAGTCAGGTGTGGGGAAGTAATCTCAAACTTTGCAGCCCAGAGAGGCCTCAGAAATGCAAAGAGGATATTGCCGTAGAGCCTGCTCCATGTAGTGATAGGCAGAGTATAGGGTACCGTGCATGGGGGCACTGGGGAGGGCACCCAGCCCAGTGGGTGGAAGGTGGGAGGAGCAGTTGGAGTTGGCTCCAGGAAAGTGACTTCAAAGACTTCTGAGACTTAAAGAATGAACAACGGGAGATGTTCTGTGAACGCACCAAGCTACCAACTCCCAGTGGCGGGAGCAGGGCAGGAACCCAGGGCACATCTTTCTTCCACCAGCACATGCTCCCTCAAACCCAAAACTTTTTCTCCACCCTAAACTCCTCTGGCTGCCCCCAGAGAACTCAAGGAAACCTGCCACCAGCCTAAGCCTCACCCGATAGAAGATTATTTCAATGAGCTCTTAACTTTTCTCATCATCTATTAGATAAACAATACCATCACTAATAAAAATCTGGAAAACACAAAATGACTTTAACAAACACTTAACTACTTGAATGTTTTCCCCTTCTATTTCAGGCTTTGCCATTATGTATATATATTATATAATCTACATACTTTTTACCCTGCTTATTTTTTTTCTATTAGCATTAGATCATATTATCCTGCTAGATAAACTTTTGTCAGAAATATTTTCCTGTCCTTTTATGTAGTCTTTGTAATTATTTTTATATTCCAACAGGTAGATGTATTATGAAATTACCTAATCTTATCTTATTCCAGGGTACTTAGTTTGCTCCCAGTTTTTCGTTATTACGAATCACATAATAAACTTTATGCATATAGCATCTTGCTTTGTTGAACTATAAACTTATAATAAACTTCTAGGATTGGCATTTCTAAAATGACAAGGATGGAAAACTTTCTGGCTCGTTCCACTATTATTTATAGAAAGATGAAGCTCATTGTTAACACTATCAGTAGTGTGTGTGTGTTATGCCAATTTCTCTACAACCTTACTACTCTGGGTGGGCAGTCTTCTTTTTTAATCTCACTTCATACCAGAACAGCTCACAAGCCTTACGATTATGCAATGTGAACTTGATGAGATTGGTTAGGGTACAAACTCTGAAATCAGATTTCCTGGCTTCACGTTCTATCCCTAACAGTAGCTCAGGCAAGTTATGTAACTCCTCTAGGCCTTGGTTTCAACATCTGAGATGGAGATCATGACAGCAGCCTTCCTCCTAGGATCTATGTGAGGACCAGATGAGTTAATATTTGTGCAGTACATAGAATAGTGCCTGACTATTTAACTCTTAGTTCTTTCCTGTTTGCTTATCTATCTCTTCTTGCCCACTACCTCTTGCCCTCTGGTTACTGTTTATGATTGCCTACTTAATGCACTTGTTATAAATTATGCCATAACATAGAACATCCATTAGACAAGGGCAATCATCAAAGAACAGACTAGCAATGTAAAGCTGGGGAACTCATAAGTACACCTAATAATCACAACCTTCATATTCACACATCAGAGAAACTGAAAATGCCCACATTCTCTTGCATACTAATGTCTGTACACAGGCACATACCTCCTGTTAAGAAGGAATTATTGTGGACTAAGAGGGGAGTTTGTTTTTAATGACACCTTGGGCAATCACCTAACATCCCCTTAACTTCAATCCACCCAGCTATCCAATGGGGGAGAATAACAACCCCTGCTAGATCTACCTTATAGGTTTATCATGAGAATAAAATGAGAAGATAGGTATGGCATCTATGAATAGTACAGAGAATTATAAAAGCAAAAATACAGTGCTATGTCCAGAATGAAACTTAATTATTGTCTTGCCCATCTCTTGTTTAACGGAGGCGGAAACTGAGATTCAGAAGCAGGTGTGAACAAGGTCACAACCATTCATGGCCGAGTCAGAACTGGAATCCATATTTCCTAACAAATAGCCTTGTCTTATTCCTACTTCCCATCTTTTTCAGGCTGGGATGACTGTTTTCCACTCCTATACCCATTAGTTAAAGTTCATAGAAGTTTTATAAAGTGGATTTCTGAGACTAGAAAGATTTGCAGAAACCTCCCATTCATCAAGGGTTTTTTCTTTGTATGTTTGTCCTACATCCTGCCAAAATCAATATCTTATACATGTCTTCAAGCTTAATATATAAGACTTAAGACCTGGTGCCTGTAGCTCAGTGGCTAAAGTGCCGGCCGCACACACTGGGCCTGGTGGTTCCAACCCATCTCAGGCCTGCCAAACAACAATAACAACTACTACAAAAAAATAGCCAGGCATTGTGACAGGCACCTGTAGTCCCAGCTACTTGGGTGGCTGAGGCAAGAGGATCACTTAAGCCCAAGAGTTTGAGGTTGCTGTAAGCTGTGACAGCACAGCACTCTACCAAGGGCAACATAGTGAGACTCTGTCTCAAAAATAATAATAAATATATATATATATATATATATATATATATAAAACTAAAGAAATATAAAAAATGAAAGGTGAAGGTTCGTCTATAATTTCTGATCCAAAATGGAAAAACATGACCCTATAAGGTGGGAATACCCCTGTCACACTTGTTCTTGGCTTACAATGTGACTCCTCAGTCTCTTTTGGCTGCACTGTGGCCACCTGCAGAAAGATTTCTATAGATCATCATGTTTCTGGGGCCCAGAAGCATCTCTTTCAAAAACAACTCCTTTGGAACCCAACATTAAATGTGGGTTATGACCACTATTGCCCTTTAACCAACAAATGAAAATAAATCCATCGCATCAGTCACATGGACATTAAAAATTTCCAAGACTGATGATAGAATTCCTGAACGTTTCCATGTGCGTTGGCATCAAGTAGATAACAGCTTTCAAAAACTGTAAAAAAAATCCATGCTTCAATCAATAAGGCCACCGTGACTGGTGACACAACAGCTCTGTGCTAAACGTGGCAGCCAGCTGCAGAGAGAGGCACATCCCCAGGCACCAAAGGTCCACTGGAGAGTTAGGTCCACAAGAAAAATGAAGAGTGGTCAAGGCCAGGGTGACGGAGAGTCAGACAGAAGTCAAGGTGCGCTTGAATACTCAAGAAACCCTTCATATAGGTCAGGGTAAGTGAGGACCCTAAGATGTGAGTCCAGTCTGAATAGGCTAAGAAATGGAGATGCAAACATGAGCAAAGGCCTAGAAGTAAAAGGAAAAGGAGAAGGAACTGGATCAGAAGAAGGGGGAGGGAACAAGAGGAGGAAGGAAAGAGGTCGAAGAGGAGGAAGGTGAGAGAAGAAGCAGTGGAAAAGGGAGAGGGAAGGAGGAGCAGCAGCAGTTCAGGATGAGCGGGCTGTGGGAGGGAGTGCAGCGTCCTCATGCTGAGTTGGGAAGCTGGGTCATGGGAAGGATAGAAGCAGTGAGGGCTGGAACATTTACTCCGGTGTTCACCATGCCGTCACTGAGCAGAGCCCTGTGCACCAGGCAATGCAAAGGACAGGAGATGAACAAAGCCACTTCAGCCCTCAAACAAGGATGGGGCAACAGGAAACAAAGCAGGTACTCAGGGCCACCATCCCTTTCTTCAATGTAACGGGGAGATGATCAGAGCACCTGGCTGCTCAGGTTAAATACTGAAGATCCCAGATCCCCTGGCAGCACAGTCCTGGCAAAAGGGATGGAAGCAGGATTGTTATGGTTAGAAAAAGCTCATTTGGTGGCGCCTGTGGCTCAATAGGCTGAGGCGCCAGCCACGTACACCTAAGGTGGCGGGTTCGAATCCCCAGCCTGGGCCCGCCAAACAACAATGATGGCTGCAACCAAAAAATGGCCAGGCGTTGTGGCGGGCGCCTGTGGTCC
>CAUYQV010046520.1:0-35420 GCA_963574575.1 Galagoides demidoff
ATAGGGTTTAGTACCATCTGTGGTTTCAGGCATCCCCTGGGGTGTTATATTTGCTGCCATTTATCATGCTTAGGGTTACATATTAAACACTTTTTGCAGATGGCCTCACTAACTCATCACAATTATGTGTGGTAGATAAGAATTTTTCCACTTAAGAGGTTAAAAATTTGTAGTACAGAGAAACTCAGTGATTTCCCCAAGGTCCTGAAGACTGGTCTGTTGTGAGCTGCCGCCTTTATCTTGGCCAGTGAGGTCTTCAGCCTCTGAGGCTGCTTCCTGCAGGAGGTTGGACCTCTGTCCTCCTTTCAGGCCACATGGCTCCTTTCTGGGGGCACTCACATTAATGAAGGATTGTTAATGACCTTATATAATTGTCTTGATTGCCTGCACTGCTCTGATTTAGAAATCATGTATCTGACGTGACCTCTTTAAGGAGAAAAAAAGGAGGTGAGAGCTGCAATGGAGGCGGGAGACCAGCAGCCACCATGCAGACTTTGCAGCCTGGCAGAGCAGCCTGACTTGGAGAAAGTGGAGCTTTGAAGGAGCAGCTGTCCCCTGGAGACAGGAAGCAGTGGACTCAGGGAGGTGGGACCAAGGTCATCCAGTAGTACCTCAGGTTGATTTCTGAACTCTGCTGATGACACTCGGAGCCTGGGAACGGCTCCGCCCTCTGCAATGCTCTGGGGAGAGGGATAACGGGAGGGACCACTGTCACACGCTGTGTAGCATTCAGGGGTTGGGGTGCCTATCTGGAATTAGGCTAACCCTTCCTTTTATCTTTTTAAGATGTCAGCTCCTTGGTTAGGGGGCAGCTGGCAGTGAGGGTTAAACTCTTATAGATGGATTTGATTGTGGCTAATCAGCAAAGCAGCCAGCTGAGAGCTGCAGTTCTTCTTTTGTGCCCTCCGCAGCATCCTGCAAAATCTGTTCATGTTTTGAAAGGTAGTGAGAAAAATTGTGAGAAATTATGAGAAAGCATTTACTTAATTACAGTCCCCATGGTGCAGCCTGAAGCGGGACCTCAGATCAGGTACTATTTTCAGGGAACAGACAGTGACCGAGACCAGGTTGAATTTTGAAGAAGAAGGAGACAGTGTCTTTCCCAGATGAGGACATGTCATGAGATGTGGGAATGAGCACGTGTGCAGAGGGGACAAAAGAGCAGAAATGACGTCTTTTGTATCTAGTCATTTTATATCTCCTTTCCAGTAACTGTCTTGATTGGAATGATACCAAATTAACTCAACTATGTGAGTTAACTTGAAAGGGCTGGGAATCAAAATTCCCTTTCATCCCAAATCATGGATTCTTTGTCTTAAACCATATTTCTCCTTAATTTTAGAACTTGATTTTATAGGGGAAATGAGATTTTCAAACAAATGTCTTAAAAAGGTAGAAACTAAAAACCAGAAGAAAATCCAGTTACTATTAATAAAAACTAGCAGGGGGTAAAACTTTCTAAACACAAAATGAATGAAAAAAATCATAAAGGAAAATAGATGTCTTTGTTTATGAAGAAATTAAATTCTTTTTTTTTTTTATTAAATCATAGCTGTGTACATTAATGCACTCATGGTTATCATCAAACTGGTTAACATAGCCTTCACCACATTTTCTTAGTTAAGACATTTTGGAGGGAGGGGAAGAAATTAAATTCCTTTTTTTTTTTTTTATGAGACAGAGCCTCAAGCTATCCCCCTGGGTAAAGTGCCATGGCATCATAGCTCACAGCAACCTCCAACTCCTGGGCTCAAGCGAGTCTCCTGCCTCAGCCTCCCAAGTAGCTGGGACCACAGGCGCCCGCCACAATGCCTGGCTATTTTTTGGTTGCAGCCATCATTGTTGTTTGGCAGGTCTGGGCTGGATTCGAACCCGTCACCTTAGGTGTATGTGGCTGGCGCCTTAGCCACTTGAGCCACAGGCACCAAGCCAAATTCTTTATGATCATAAACATTAATATTAAAACCAACTCATGCATTCTTATAACAAGGAATTGGTACCATTTTTGAAACCTCTCATAAATAACTCATAAAATTTATAAGAAATACTAAACACTCCTAGAAAAATGAAAAGGAACATGAAAATTCAGGGATTAAGACAAAAGCAAATATTTGAAAACAATCTGAAAACTCAAATAAAAGTTTCTTTGTCATGAGTGCCAAAATGTTGCCTCACATACTGCTGTTGAAAATGTAAATGTTGCAGAAATTTCAAAATATTTGTTCCTTTAACTCAATAATTTTTATTCTAGGGATATATTCTTAGGAATTAATCAGAATTTTGGACAAAACACATCAGATGATAATTTATATTTTTAATGAAAAATAATGGCAAATACCTAAGAATTAATAGGGAAAAAAGAAGACACCTGTTGGTGGATTACTGTTCTGTGTGTAATGAGTAATTACCACAAAAGAGTGTTAAGTTTTTTTTCAAAAGGTAGCAGCATTGAATGTACAATATTATCCCCATAATAGTTAAATATATGTGCTTAGGGAAAAAAAGGCTAGAAGGAAATGTAACATAGTGTTAGTTGTTATTTTTTAGTGGTGTGATTATAGATATTTTGAAAGCATATTTTTTCATAGTCTTTTAGATGAATATGTACTATTTCATGCTAAATGTTTTAAATAATCCACTAGCTGGTAGCTGTTGCTTCTTTCATCTACTCATTGAACAAGTCATTGTTGAGTTGCTACTTCGTGGTGATAGGCACCTGCCCACGAGGGTGAGTACAGTTCTTACTCCCAAGGACCTTTCAAGCTAACGAGCATGTGTGTTAGATTACAAATGAAAACAAGTACTATGAATGAGAATTTCCATAAAAATTCAAATAGAAGCAACTTGACACAAATAATTTAGGAGATAGAATTCTCAACTCTGACAGCATAATCACCTGGGAAACTTAGAAAAGCACAATCTTACTCCAAACCCTACAACCCTACCTCACAACCCTACCCCCAGCCCTACCCCACAGCCCTACCCCCAGCCCTACCCCACAACCCTACCCCACAGCCCTACTGACAGCCCTACCCCACACCCCTACCACCAGCCCTACCCCACAACCCTACCCCACACCCCTACCCCACACCCTATCCCACACCCCTACCCCAAACCCCCCACAACCTTATCCACACCCCCCACAAGCCTACTCACAACCCCCCACAACCCTACCAACACCCCCCTCACACAACCCTACCCCACACCCCCTACCCCACAACCCTATCCCACACCTCCCTATCAGTCCCATGTTCTGCTCCCCAGGTGATATATAACATTCAACCTGGTGGGTTTGAGAACTGGGTGGAAGTGAGAAGATGCAGATAAGTGGCAGGATGTGGCCAGAATCAGGCCAGGTGTGCAGGGGTGTGATCCCAAGAGGAATCAGGCCAGGTGTGCAGAGGTGTGATCCCGGGGGAATCAGGCCAAGTGCGCAGGGGTGCAATCCCAGTGGTCATGAGATTTTTATCTCGTGCATTTGATGATTATCTTGACAGCACTAGGAAGTCTTTGAAATATTTGAACCCAGATTGATGACAGATTGATATTTTCTAACTCATGTCTCTGTCATGGACAGAAGAGATTGGTGGGGAACTAGAATGCAAAACGGCCATCAGAGTGCAAGTGTAGGGCAGAGTGGAGCCAAATGAGGGTGGCAGAAACAGGGAAGGCTGGATGCATTTAAGAGCTACTTAGGAGGTAAAATTGTGGGGGCTGGTTTAGGATTGCATATGGAAATGTGGTAAGATATTTATCATGTGAGATCTAATTGAGATTTATTTACTAGACACAAAGAGTTGTTAACAGCTGGTGAGTTTTATCATAATCACTGGGAAAAAAATAAAAACTTTTTTAAATGTTTCTTTAACCAAAGTGAATTTATACCAGAAAGATATTTAATATTAAGTCTGAATCAAAAATAATTGACTTGTTGAAAGCCACAAATATGTAAGAATGAGCAGCCTGCTGGGGTGGGAAGCCTGCAGCCTCGAGGAAAAATTGTGTGCTTCCTGGTTCCTAAGTGTGCTCTTTTGACTAAATCTGAATTTTTTAGGACAAATTCTTTTTATTGAAAGGCATGTAGCAGAGAAAGATGAAGCTTTTCTTGCCTCCTTTGGTGCTGAAAGAAGAGCGATCTTCAAATCGGAAGGCTGCTCTCCCCCCACCCCCATCCTGGGGAGGAAAGTTGATAATGACTATTGAAGTGACCATGTGCACTTTAGTTCATACCAGGGACAGTGGAGTTTGATTCCTCAACTGTACATTCACAGTGCAATCTGCCCTTTTCATCTGGTATATTAAACAGCACGCTTCTCACTCTATTTACATTTCAATCTACTACCCTTGCTTCTCAGTAATGGAGAAAATCAAAGTTTGGGTTGGAACAGACTATAGGGCTCTCTTAGCCTTCCCTCAATTCTGTATCACTAATAATCTGGGCCAACAGTGTCTGGAGATGTTGGACAAACAGGCAAACGCTGATAAGTACATGTGTGTAACACGGTGCTGGAGATGAGTTTAGGAACACAAAACACCCCTGCTAATTGGAAGGGGGGTAAGGAAGGCATGGGATGATTTTAAAAAATAGACCCAAAAATGTATTATGGGAAATCAAAATGTATTAGAAAACAAAACAATAGAATGGATTATTGGCATGTGCAGATAACATTTAACATTTCAATTATTTGGGAACATAAAACAATGAGTAATCTTACAGGCATTATGAATTTGAAGGTAGTATTCCCAAATGGTCTTAGGTGACTTTAATTAATTGGCTTCTTAGCATCTAAATCTTTCTTTTTTTTAAATTTCAGAATATTGGAGGGTATATGTACTTTGTACAGACTGAGTCAAAGTTACTGGTGTGCCCTTCACCCAGAGAGCGTGCCTGTACCCCGTAAGTGTGAACTTGCCCACCCAGAGCAGCTGAGTCCTCACTCAACTTTGTTCTTGATTCAGCACTGTCTGTTCAATACGGCTTACGACTGCTTTCAATGAATGAAAACAAAATAAAAACCAAACACCAAGAAACAAATTTGTTTCTCTTGAAAAAATAACCTTGGAAGTCAACAATTAAATTTGGAATGAAAGTTAAGTAGTTCTAAAGGCTATACTATAAGATTTCTCAGACTGAAAAAAGGAAAAGTCATTCAACTTGAGAATTACCATGCACTTTACAGAGAAACAGGAGTAAGCAACCTGTGAAACTATTCAGCAATTACTGCTGCCAGAATTTATGTTAATAGCTGTGCCAAAGACTTCAGCACTGAACTTACAGCATCATTAATTGTCTAAGGGGGTCGCTTAAAATTTTGTTATACTTTATGGCATTTTATGGTATGTAAGAGTGGTATTTTCAGATTTGTGAATTTGAGAAGGCCTAGGGACATTTTCCTCATAAATGCTTATTTCTTAAAGTGTTGATGACAGGAGACAGATAAGATGAACAAAAGCATTCAGAGAAGAGAGAATGAAAGTGCTTAGGAAAGAATTCCCTTACCTGGTCTAGTAAGGACTTGGAGATAAGGCTGTTTAACTCAGAGTCACAATGAGTTGATAAGGGTAATATAAAGAAGAGGGTCGAGGTGTGGTGATACAGGTAGGAGGCCAGATGTGAGTGAATCAATGGAAGCAAATTTCAGAAACACGCCTGGGAAGTTGAGAGCCCAGGCTCCCCAGTCCTGCCTCTGTTGTTCACAGCTCTGTGACTTTGAGAAAGCCATTTATCCTCTCCAATCCTTAATTTCTTTTCTGAACCTTCATTTCTTCAACCATAAAATGATTGCAGGGGCCTAGGTAATGCCTGAGGTACAGTTCAGTGATTTTACGGCATGTAGGTAATCAGACTATACGGTTTTGCCTTCTTTGTTTTTTCCGATGAACATTAGACGTTGAGTACTTTCCACGCCACTGCCGTTACTTTAAAACTGTGCTGATGACTGTGCGATGCTTATTATCTGAATTATTTAGCCATTTCCTATATATAGTTCTTAATTTATTTTCAATGTTTTTATTTTGAAAATGCTTCATTACACATCTTTGTAAATATTTGTCTCTATTTCCAGTGAGTTTCTTGGGTTGATGCCTAAAAATAAAATTGCTCTTTCAAAGACAATGAGCATTTTTAAAGTGCTTGGTATCTGTTGCCACATCTCAGAAAACTCAAAATTTTTTACCTTTAACTGGAGGTCCTAGGTCTTCACCATTTTACCACCACTATCATGTTTAACATTTTTTTTATATACTGGCTCCATTGATGATTTAATGTATTTTACCATTTAAATTTTAATCATTTTCATTTTAAAATTGCATATGTGTCCATGTGCGTTTCGTAAGTCAATGCTCTTCACTAGTAACTTACCTGTTGATACACTTTGACTTTCCCCCCTGTTGGAGCCAGTCTTTTCTTTGTTTTAGTTTAAAAACATCTTTTATTGGGCAGCGCCTGTGGCTCAGTGAGTAGGGCGCCGGGTCCATATACCGAGGGTGGCGGGATCAAACCCAGCCCCAGCCAAACTCCAACAAAAAAATGGCCAGGCATTGTGGCAAGCACCTGTAGTCCCAGCTACTTGGGAGGTTGAGGCAAGAGAATCGCCTAAGCCCTGGAGTTGGAGGTTGCTGTGAGCTGTGTGACGCCACGGCACTCTACCAAGGAAGATAAAGTGAGACTCTGTCTCTACAAAACAAAACAAAACAAAACAAAATTTATTTTAAGGATAATAATAACCCTTTGGTTCTGTAATTTGTAACCTACAGCTGTCCTGACCTCACATATCCGCGATTACAAATGTTCAGCAATCCCACAAATCCAACTCCTCCAGCTCCTGATCAGACATTTCTGGGGTGCCCCCCACCACAGTATCCTCCAGGAACTTGATTAGAGACAGAAGATAAATTTGTAAGAATAGCAGACATCTGTATCTTTCCCTGACAGTTGCTTTTCCTGCTTCATCATCCTTAGCTACCAGCCTGTTGACTTTTTCCACATTCCTGGACCACGGCCAGCCCCCACCCCCACCCCCCGTCTGTCTACCCAGCAGCAGGCCCTTCTGTGCCCTTTGGCCAGCTTTTCCACGTCAGGTGGTTGGGGTCCTGGAAACAGAGTTCCCTTCTTTCATTTTGACCTCAGGTGTCTCCTGCACAGACAGCAGAAGGCTCTGAGTGTCGAGAGGCAAGGTAGCAGACAATGGCCAGGCCAGCTTCGCACCCTTCCTGGAACAGCCTTTCTGCTGATGCCCAGGATGTGGCTCTTTCTTCCAGACACACTCCCAATCTCCTTTCTCTCCAGCCCGTGGGGCAGATCCATGGGCACATTCAGATCTTTACTGTGCTCAGGATTCGTGTGCTCTCTTCAAGACTGGACCCCAGAGTTTTTTGAGGGGCAGGCTAACTGGAGTGTTCCTGCCCTCTTTCTGAGCATTCCGTGGCAGTTGGGCCTCCTGAGGGTGGTGTGGGTCTGGTCCTGTGGGCAGTGTGACCCGATGCCTGAAGAGGACTTGTGACCTCTGTGTGACCCCAACACAGATACCGTTACCTATTGGGCCAATACCATTCCCAAGTTTGGTTCTGCAACATACAGAAGTTGTTTTTATTATGCATATAATTAATTTTAGGATTTTTTTCATTCATGACTTGTTCCATTATCATTCTACATCAAAAATATCCCAATCATCTAAACTCTGATGTTCATCTGGAAGAGACTTTCTCTGAAAACCTTAAAAGGCAAAGAGAAAATTTCCCTGCTGGTTATTAAAAAGTGCATCACGTCCCAGTATTTGAAACAGGTTGGCTTTGGCAGAATAATCAGACAAATGCACCCAAGTGATGAGACTAGAAAGTCACACAACAGACCTTGTTTGCTCTGTAATATGAAATGCAGAAAATTTGTGTGTTGGTGAGGGGGAGTTCCATTATTCCATCAATAGGACACAAAAAACAGATACTTGGATAAAATATTGAGGTAGGATATCATGTAACTACAAATTAGATGTATAGTTATTTTAACTTAACTTCAGGTAGGCAATTTTCTTACAGTGCCAGACAGTATTCTAGGTACTGAAGTTATATCTGCAAAATTAAAGGACCAGCACCCTGACTTAGTCTAATGAGAAACATATGCTAAATGAATGAATAAATAAAGTAATAAAAAAAACCCTCAGAATATAAATGCTATGAGGGCAACAAACAGCATGATGAGACACAGAGGAGATGGGGAGGATGGAAAGTGACCGCTGAGAAGATGCCATCAGATCAGAGGCTGCAGGAATAACCTCTTCAGTTACAAGGACTGACCATTAAGTTCGCAGACTCGCCACTGTGTGTGCACTCTACATGTGTGAGACTGATATGTGTGCAAAGTAAGTGGAGCTCTATTTTCAATTCAGGATATTGAATTCTGTCCCTGTGCGTTCAGGAAGAAGAACCCCATTGCTGCCCATTGGTTTAGAGTGAATACCAAATCTCTCTATCTAATGTGGTATTTTCTGCTAAGTAATATTGGGCCAGAGTCGTCCTGCACCATTCTGTTTTATAGGGCCAGCTGGTTCTAGAGGATAGGCCCATAACATCAGTCAATGCCAAGGGCTCGAACTCTTTCACCGTCATGTTAATTCACTGAAAAGTGAGTTTATTGGCCAAAAATGATGAAAATGATGTTGTGTGGGATGCTGCTCCATTATCTACAGTGTGTCTGATAGGAGGTGTGGATGTGTGTGCAAGTTAACGTTAATCTATGCTGTAGGGCGCCACACAACAAGTAAGGAATGCTTCTGAGTAAGTTCAGCTTCAGGGTACGGTACTTAAAGGTTTAGAAAGTGAAAGACCTTCCCACACAGTCCACACTTCACAGAGTCTGCTTTCCACCAGAAGGATACAGAGAATATTAAAAAAATGTGTTGTTGGAAAAATGAATGGCATTCAATATATGTTGGGTAGAAAAATTTGTACAGAAAAATCCACCTTGGAGTGATTAATCCTTGACAATCCCAGCAGGCTAATACTTTTCTCGCAGCACTCAGGTAGAACTACATTTATTCCTGACTCCCCACATCATACAGAATTCTTACTGGGGACATGGCTTTTCTGCCAGCAGACTATTTGTTGTAGCTGCCACAGGATGAGGCTAACTGCAAGGGTCTTGTGGCATGGTTGCCAAAGAGGCCTGTGGGGGTCCAAGACCTCGCTGTCTGAATGTCTATAGGCCAGTCACTCATTGGTATAGGTACTCATGGCAGAATGAGGTATGGGATTGGGTTTGCTTTTTAAAAAAATAGCACCTGGCAATAACATTGTAGAGAAAACCAGGAGGTGCAGGCATCACTAATCACCAGAGGCAACCGATACACTGCAGAATCCAGTGATTCCGAATGACTAAACTGGCTTGGATCCCTTCTGACCAGATAGCATCAGGGTGATTAAGGAATTCAGTAGGGCCCCTGCGGGTGATGCTGGCAGGTATAGGGTGGAATGGGATCTATTTTCTGGGAGCTTCCCTTAAATACAGAAATACATTATGTATTTGTATACATATACAGATACATCCCTAGCAGATCTTGGCTTATGCCAACCAAGATCTGCTAGGGATGGTGGTTGCTCACAAGTGACTTGAAGTGGGTCATTTGGCACTTCTTCATAAGATGTAGAACACTTGACCCCTCTTCCCTGAGAGCTCCAGCATCCCAGTGGTGCCAAATGAGGCTGGAGTCTCTCCCAGTGCTCCAGGTGCGGGGGCCAGGTGGGAATTGGAAAAAACAGAGAGAATACCCATCTCCCTAGCTCTGTGTTACCTTCCCACCTTGGCCCCAAGGCAGGACATTTAGTGCTCAGAGTCTCATAAAGTCTCTCACAAAAATAGCTGTTTTTCCCCTGTGGTTTTAACATCTTTCTCCACACGGAGTCAAAAACTGTAGCTCAGGAAACACTGAAAACAGTAGTTGTTCCATTATCTAATTATCCCAAGTATGCCCGTACAATGCACCTTCCTTCAGCCCCACCACGATCACCTGATGTTTATAAGATCACACAAATAGACCTGGAAGGAAAAATGTGTGTGCGTGTTATGTTTGGGGGGAGGGGTGCTGATGAGCCCTATAGTCCCCAATACAGGTGAGGCTGACGGCTAGGCTACCCTAATGAATACCAAGGTGAAAAAGTTATATGTGGCAAATTCAGTCATTAATCAATCTAGTTTGATATCTTTTTTGTGTTCAAAAGCTTTTTGATATTTAGAGTACTTCAGAACGTATACTACAGAGTAGAATTGTGCAAAAATGTGTCACATCTGCAGATACTCAAGGGTAGCCCATAGGGTCATCATGTTCCAACCCATAGAAATACCTATTTAGGCATAAGAACAGTGTTTCAAGTTTTTAAATGTAAGTTCTTTCAATTTTAAAATCAAGAAATTTCACTTTAAAATATTTGTTATTTTTGTAAAAAGTACTATCTTGGATAGATTTTAAAACTCTACATTTTTGGATATATTTGAAAAAATCATATTGTATCCTCATTCCCAAGTGGCAGTAATAGGCTGTGACTTTTAGAGAGGACGCTTGGCTCTAGGTCTTCATACTCGCCACTGGCTCATCCATTCAGTAGCCATGTATATTTGTGCTGACTCGAATGGTGTATTTATGGAAATGCCCAATCTAATTCTAAAGAAGTCAACTTACTCTACCCAAAGCTTGATAAATATCCTATCATGAAATACTGACCTTAGGCTTGGTGCCCATAGCACAGGTTATGGTGCCAGCCTCATACACCAGGGCTGGCGGGTTTGAGCCTGGCCTGGGCCAGCTCACCAACAATGATAACTGCAACAAAAAATAGCTGGGCGTTGTGGCAGGTGCCGGTAGTCCCATCTACTCAGGAGGCTGAGGCAAGAGAATTGCTTAAGCCCAAGAGTTTGAGGTTGCCTTGAGCTGTGACACCATCGCACTCTACTGAGGGCAACATAGTGAGACTCTGTCTCTAAAAAAAAAAAAGGAAAAGGAAAGAAATATTGACCTTAATTTCACCTTGTCCAAAGGGCACCATCAATGGAGTAAAAGTGCAACTCATTGAATAGAGGAAAATTGCCAAATTATAAATCTCATAAAGGATTAATATCCAGAATATATAAAGAACCTCTATAACTCAACAACAAAAGCAAACAAATTGATTAAGAAATAGGCAAAGAACTTGAATAGGTATTTCTCCAAAGAAGATATACAGCCAACAAGCACACAGAAAGATGTTCCACATAGTCATTAAGAAGACGAAGCTCAAAGCCACAACTGGACAGCCTTTCATGTTCATTCAGAAGGTCATTGTCAAAACAAAAACAAAGAAACAAAAAACAGAAAAAGCAATTGTTGGCCAGAATGTGGAAAAATTGGAACTCTTGTGCCTTGCTGGTTAGAAGATAAAATGGTGTCATCACTTTGGGAAATAGCATAGAAGTTCCTGAAAGCACTAAATACACATTTACCATCTGATCCAGTAATTCCACTTCCAGGTATGTACCAAAAAATTTAAAGATGTGATTAGAATAAACCTTCACATGCTCATGTTCATGGCAGCGTTGTTCATAGTAGCCAAAGGTGAAAGCTAAACAAGCACCCACGGCAGGACACGTGAATCAATGATGCCATTAGGCTCATTTGCCTCAGATGGTTCTCATATTAAGGATTTGATTGGTTTTACTTTTTCACTATTATTTATTTTAAAGCTCAATGATATTTATATAGTTCAAAAGTCAAAATGACAAGCTTAAAGAATTTTGGTTTCGGTCTCTATTCCCTCTCACCACATATCTTTGTACTTCCTCTACGTAAGAATTTTTACCAATTTCTGCTTCTTGCAAGTGTGAGATTGTGGAGATTCTCCTTGCAAGTGTGTCTCATATAAAAAATACTATATATATTATTATTTCTTCTCCTTTATTACATAATATGAGCACTATATACAGTATTAGGCATGTTCTTTTTTTTTTGTAATTGACATTTTTTCCTGGCAATTACTCCATCCACACATTACATCTTCATTCTTTTTATGTGGCTGTATAATATTTTAATGCAGAAATGGATTATATCTTATTCAATCCCTCCCTTACTGGGAGACATCTTTTCCCCAAGCCTTTATAAATAAATGCAGTACTCAATAACTTTGTTAATTATATTTTGGGTTTGTACAGGTATGTTTTCAAAGTAAATTACTAGAATAATACTGTTAGATCAAAGCAGAAATGCATCCGTAACTTTGCCAGCTTCATTTCACTTACTGTCCAATGCCTGGAGCCTCTTCCACATGAACACAGGATGCAGTAGGGAATGCACAGACTTGGAGTCGCACTGGCCTGGACTTGAACCCTAGTTCTACGATGTACTAATAAACTATGCAATCTATGCAATCTTGATGCAGACTATGCAACTATGCAATCTTGATGATTACTGATACCTACTTCTATCTACAATGTCTATTACCTTGTCTTGCATCAGAAATGCCATTCAATAATCAGTTCACTTTTTAGTCCCTCAAATTGATAAAATCTTGTACACTTGTATACTTTTCAAATTTTGAATTTCTTTCTTTCTTTCTTTTGTTGTTGTTGTTTTTGAGACAGAGTCTCACTCTGTGGCTATGGCTGAGTGTTGTGGTGTCAGCCTAGCTCACAGCAACTTTAAACTCCTGGGTTCAAGTGATCCTCCTGCCTCAGCCTCCCAAGTAGCTGTGACTACAGGTGCCAGACATGATTTTGGCTAATTTTTCTATTTTTGGTAGAGACAGCCTCTTGTTTTCACTCAGGCTGTTCTCCAATTCATGAGCTCAAGCAATCCTCCCACCTTGGCCTCCTGGATTGCTGGGATTTCAGGCATGAACTGCTGCTCCTGGCCCCAATTCTGGACTTCTTGCTTTGGATTCTGTTCTGACATCTCTCTCTAACCTGCACACAGTCTTAGGTTAGCCATGGGGCATTCTTTCTCTCTCTCTCTCTCTTATTTACTTTATTATTTTTAAATAGACAACTAATATTTATAAATAAAAATAGAAGACGATTTAAAAAAACAGATCATGTTGAATCTTATAGACAATAGAAAAAGAAGAAACACTTCAAATTCATTCTACTTCATCTGGATATACCTGATATTAAAATAGGAAAAAACATATTGTTATAAAGGGAAATTGCAAACATATTTCACTTGTAAATGAGGTTGCAATATCCTAAATAACATATTAACAAGTTGAATTAAAAATTATTGTTCAAATAATGTACTTTGGTCAAAATTAAATCCAACTCATGTGAGAATTAGCTGCTATTTTCTTTTCTTTCTTTTCCTGGGAGAATGTCCTGGAGCATTCACAAGAACTTTCACAGAAAACTCCGGTCTTGTCAGATTTCCACGATCACTTGCTTATGAGCTGTAGGAAGCCATTCCTCTTTGTGTCGGTTAACCGCGTGTTTTTAATAATGTGCTTTGCTGGGTAAGTCATGAAAAGAAGAGTTCATCAGTCTGGTCCTGAAATCCTCTGTGACATCTGTTTTTAGGAACCCTGAATTGAAATATGTGTGATTGATTTCTACTTTAACATATCTCACCATTTTGACTTCTAAAGATTTTCTGAGGCTTTAGTTTATCAAGCTCTCTTTATTCTCCCACTATTAATTGTCAGGACAATTCTCCATCCCCATATTAGATGTAATTAGGTTCATTTGTTGAATGCTGATTAAGTTCAAACTGCCTTGCTCAGCAAATAAAAGAGATTTTTGAGGTTGTTGGGCTCCTACTGGCTTAGTAATGCACATACATAGGAGTATGAGTCTCCACTAAATGAATCAAATAGAGACTAATTTGCTGAAATGATGGGTGTTTCTAATTTGAGAAAGTAATCACATTTGGATTATTCTAACAAATTACAGGGTTCAATACAGTAGGTTCCTTGGCTTATTAAAGTTTGTTTTCTATTTAGCACATGAATATTTAATGCATTGTTAAGTGGATAATATTTTAGAGAATTTTTTCTTTTTATTCTGGGCACTTGTAACTAAAAGTTATTTTGGCCACGAACAGAGGTTCATAATTATTCCGCTTCACAAGAATCAACTCTTAGTAGGGGGTGCTCATGTCCTGAGGAACAGACAACTTATCACCAGGCCAGTTGATCCTGCAGGCCTGACAATGTATCAGTTTGATTAGCCTTGAAATGGACTATAGGTCTGGACCAAAAGTCAGAAAATGTCAGTTCAACTAGAACCCAGAACTGGCTTCTAACTTGGCAGCTGTTCTGGGATTATGATCTCTTCTGAACTAGGAAACATGTCAAATAAACAAAAAACCCCACTTGGTACTAGAACCCGACCGCCTGCTTCCGACGGACGTTCTTTGTTTCACAGCTAAGAGGCAGAAGGCCAATCAGGATTAAACCCCTTCAATGCAGGTAAACAGTAGAGACCACTTTCTCCTGGTGCATTTTTTAAGGAGGATAAGATACATTAAGAGTGATTTATATTCTGTCAGCTTTATTTGAGAAGAATGATATTCAATATTTCAACCAATTTTTACTATCATTTCTGAAAAGAAAGGATTTTCCTCTTTAACATAGTGAACTAATCTTCTTGGTTTAAGATCTTACAATGATACCACAGACATCTAATGGAATTTTAGACCAAGTTAAACAAACAAAGGAAATAACCCTTTCTTAAACAGGATTATATACAGTAGTGTGACTGAATATATTATTTTACTATTTTAAATTATACTTCTTGTTTCTGGCATGCCACATACATTTTTCTGCTACCCAGGCCATCTATTTATTTATTTATTTTTGTAACATTAGACATGACTCTCAAGCCACTCAGTCTTATAATGCAAAGTGGAATATAGAAAAGATGTCTCAGAGTTCATGAGGATAATGTTGAAGCTGTAGACAGTCCTCCCAGTTACAAAATCAGCTCCTTTCAAACCCTGCTCAGCCTCTGGATGGACGGAGTGCCCATAGAAACCAGTGGGGCTTCAGAGAACAGAGAATGTGACCGTTTCCATAAGCTCTTGATTCTGCCCTTGGGAGCAAGTTAATCCTGAAGGAACCTTCAGGGAGTGAGTTGAAATTCCAACACCCTTGCCTGTTTTCTCTATGGCAATTTACTTGCCAGCATGTGTTACTTTTGTATTAGGAAATTTTTCTTTGCCTTGTTCCCTTGTTAAATTTAACACCTCCCAAGAATTAACATGGCAAGGCAACATGAGCAAGTTCTGAATTACAAAGCTGTTTTCTCAGTTATACAACAGAGATAAAGAGAACATTACAGAGATATGTGTTGAACGGAGGGAGGACAACGTACCGCCTCCTCAAGAATCTGGTGTAAGTGACCCGCATGTTTTGACAGCTAGAAGTGAGTGGGTCAGAGAGTGAGAGAGGAACTTTCCAAGGACAGACTGGGCAGTTGTACGACATTATAGATGAAGTGGAGGTGGGTGCAGGGTGGCTTTTTCTTCCCACCTCATACATCAGGGCGAGAAACCATCAGCTTAGTGGTGAGTGGGAGGAGCCTTTAACTTAATTTAATTTTCCTTTGAGATTAGATAATGTGGTCATTTTTGTTTAATCTCATGCATAATTTCCTCCCAATTCACCACTATGGGTGCTTTATAGGGCTTAAGAGTAGAAAGGAATTGATGAATTCCATACAGTGATTGCACAAGAATATTGCACTTCCAAAGACTGTGGTAATAGACGAAAGAGACAGGCTGTCCTTAGCCCAGGTGGATGGTGGAGTGTGAGGTCAGTAATTAGGAGCCCCAGGAAGCCCGGAGTCCTGGGTGTGGCTACTCCCCTGCTCTGCTTTTCCCCAGCAGGGCTGGCTGTCACTGTGTCCCTGCTGATCCTGCAGTGATGTCCCGTACCTAAACAGCAGCTTATTTTCCTGTGGGCAGAAGGTTTGGATCTGTTCGATTCCTGACTCAGAGTCCTAAATGTGTAATGTTAAGGGAGTATCTCCATCTCTCTGGGAGGCGATAGGGCGGCGTGCTGACCCCTCAGATACAGGCGGAGCCAGGACAGCGTCCCCTACACCTGGACAGCGCTCTCCACATAACAAGGCCTTTGCACATGTTCTTTCTTTCTTTTCTGTACCTGCCTCTCCAAATTAAAATATATGAAAATATTTCTGAATTTACTTTGAGAAAAAGTCTGTTATATTAAAATCTACAATTTAGGCAAATGAAATATGTATTTATATGAATTTATGAATATATCAAAATGATTATAAATACTGACATATACATAACTATAAATTTGAACAAAATATCTAAAGCAATGAAAACTAAAATGGCATGCCTTCCTCCATGGGTGCATATTTATATTTATTTTTGTGTGTGTGGTTTTATTTATTTAAATATTTGTGGCCTTCAAACAAGTAAACATTTCCCTGTTGCAAATTCATGGCTTTATTGGTTTGTTGTTTTTTCTTGAAGATTTAATACAATCCTTTCAGCCCTGGGCTTAGAGTTCTCATGCTGTTATTGCATTGGTTTGGTTCATGCCAAAAAATAAACTATTGACCTGGTTCAAAATTATTCTTCTTAGCAAAGTATCCCAAGAATGGAAGAAAAAGTATCCAATGTACTCAGTCCTATTATTAAACTAATTTATAGCTTTCATAGGAAAACTATAACCCAATTTTAGCCCAGGAACATGGGGAGAGGGAGGGGAGGGGAGAGGGGAGGGCGGGTGGAGGGAGGGTGACTGGCGGGATCACGCCTGTGGTTCATCCTATAAGGGTACATGTGAATCTCTCTAATTGTAGAATATAAATGTCTCAACACAGTAACTAAGAAAAAGACATGAAGGCTATGTTAACCAGTTGAATGAAAGTACTTCAAATTGTATACAGAAACAGTACACTGTACCCCATGAGAGTATTAATGTATACTGCTATGATTTAATTTTAAAAAATTGCCACAGTGGGGGGTCTCTGTCGCTCTTCCTTATGTAGGTGGACTGCTGTAGGAACTATGAGCTGCCCTGGAAACGTTACAGTCGCCCCTGTGAAGCCGTCAGCAGTGAGAACTGAGAGAGTTTTTAAGCACAGAAGTGTGAACATAGTGGCATCAACCACGGTACCCTGGATGCTGATGAGAATTTGCCTCGTAAATATCCAGGGCCATGGGACGGATATGAGGACACAGAGTATACACTTTGCATCAGTGACCAGGACACCTGCCCCCTGGGTCTAAAATGGCTGCATTCATGTTCACCAGCCTTAGGAAAAGGTTGGGGAGCACGGGCTAGTGTGACGTTTCCAGCAGATACCGTGTGCACATACCTCAGACGGCTTGCATTTACATTTACAGCGTTTGACTTTGTATTCACCTCCAAAACAAGCAGTCCTATTTACCAGCGGTGACGGCACCACGAGATAAATAGGGACTGGGCCCGTCCTCTTCAGACTGTGGGAACTAACACAGTGTCACGTGCACGGAGGAGTTGCCAGCTCTCTTCCCCGACATCTCATCTCCTCTTCTTCTCAAATAGAGAACCCTGGTTTTTAGCTGTGCACATTGCAGCCCAGAATAAAAGCCTGTATCCAACCTTCCTTTCCAGCTAGAAGTGACAGAGGCATGAATCTTTACCAGGAAGGTATAAATGGAAATGTGCAGAATTTGTAGAAAGGCTATTTGCAGAGAACTGCCTCAGCACAGCCAGGGCCCATCTGTGCGTCCTGCCGCTCCTCCTCTGTCAGCCCCACACAGTCACGTACCCCTCAAGGTGACCTTGCGAGGGAGACCACAAGCTGAAGATGGTGGAACACAAGGGGGGCCCCAAGTCCCTATTAATGCCACAGAGGCCCTGCAGATCTGCTGGCTCAGAACTCCCTCTATGCAGGAAGGAAAAGCATTCCTCTCTGGCTTAGGGCACAGGTGGTTGTTTTGTTTATTATGGGAAGGAGGGTGGTGCCTGTGGCTCAAAAGGGTAGGGCGCTGGTCCCATATGCCGGAGGTGGTGGGTTCAAACCCAGTCCTTGTCCAAAAAAAAAGTTTATTATGGGAAGGAAAGGCAAGGTCCACTTTACGTATCCACAGGATCAATTAACAGTGATGCTGAGCCACACTGGGACCTCAAAAAGGGCAAACTATGATAAAAGTAATCTGTTTTTATTTGACATTTTGATATTCTATTCGTTGTGGATTTTTTGGCATTAAATTTGATTTTTAAAAAATATTGCATTGCTCCTAAAAAGATAAATTACAAATATTTTTCTGTATGCCTTCTGCTAAGTACAACTAAAAGCCTTGGACATACGTCCTGGACACACGTCCTGGACACAATGATGGCAGAAGGCAGACAGGTTTCCTCAGGAGCAGGAACGGCACAGGTGATGGCCTGAGATTTTCTTGTTGCCTTGTAGAACTTGCAGGCAACGTATAGACGCCAATTAGAGGACAGAGACAAACTCCAGCTGCCAACAGATGCTCAAAGGATCAGAAAGAGGCAGTTAGTAAGAGAGAAAACTTTCCGAAAATAATCATTCTACTTTATCCAAACACCACAGGAAAAGTATGTCTTGCTCAGAGCGGCTCAGATTAGCTTGGTAACTGAATGGGGACCCGGTGAAGCAGTGACAAGGTGCCCAGAGCCCTCACAGACACGCGTCAGAGAAGGCCAAGTATGAAGGCAGGATTGTTCTTAACACACTTTATAGTCTTTTGCAGCAGTGGTAGGTTCACGGTGGCATTTAGTTTAAGGTTGGGAGGTTTCCACCTGTCTCCTTCCCCAGGCCACGTCTCCCCATTATCTACACTCTCTGGAGTGGACTGTTTGTCACATTCACTGAAGCATCATTAATATCTGAAGTCTGCGGTTTACAAAATTCACTCCTGGTGTGGGGCATTTTATAGGTTCTCACAAACGATAATGACTTGGAGGCGCCATTATTGCACCTTACAGTGTGGCTCCACTGCCCTGAAGATCCTCGGAGGTGCCTGCGCGTCTCTTTCTCCCCCCCTGCCCTAAGCAACGACTCAGCCTTTTATTGAATTTGTGGTTTTGCCTCATTCCCAATGGCAGGTAGTTGGAAACATTCAGCATAATACACTTTTTAGTCTGGTTTCCTTCACTTTGTAATAGGAACCAAAGTTCTCTCCGTGTCTTTTCATGGCTTGATGTCTCCTCCCTTTTTAGCTTTGAACAAGAATCTCATGTCTAGATATAAAACAAAAACATCTCGGTTTCTCCTAAGTTGTGGCAATTCTGAATAAAGCTGCTGTAAACATTGGTGTGCAGGGTTTTGTGTGGATATAAGTTTTCATTCATTTGGATAAATACCAAGGAGCACAATTGCTAGATCGTATGGTAAGGGTGGATTTCGTGTTGTAAGAAACCAGCCAAGTGTCCTCTCTAGTGGCCCTACTGTGCATTCCCGAGGGAGTGAAGGAGAGTTCCTGTAGCTCCACGTCCCCAGCGCTCGGTGTTGGTGTCATGGATCTGGACTGTGCTGAAACTTGTGTAATGATATCTCACTGTTCTTTTAATGTGCAATTCTCCAGTGTCACAGGGGATTGCGTATCTTTTTAAATGTTTTGTCATCTTTGTCACTTTTTTGGTATCTTGTTTATCTTTTTGGTGAGGTATCTGTTCAAGTCTTTTGGCATTTTTTTGAATTGGGTTGTTTTCTTATCACTGAGCTTTAACATTTGTTGTACAGTTCGGGTAAGTGCTTTATGACAATGTCGTTTGCAAATATTTATTTGCAGTTTCTGGCTTTTCATTATCGTAACAGTGTTTTTCACAGAGAAGACATTTTCAATTAAATTTTAGCTCATGAATTCTTCCTTTGGTGTTGCATCTAAAGCTTCATCACCACACTCAGTGCCATCTAGATGCTTGCCAACTAGGGTATTTATAGTTTTGCATTTTACATTTAGGTTTAGGATACATTTTAATTACGTACATATTTGTAATAGGTGTAAATTTGTTGTCTAGATTCATTTCTGTGTGTGGAAGTCTACTTGTTCCAGCATCATTCACTGAAAAAAACTCCCCTTTCTTTATTATATGGCTTGTGCTCATTTGTCAGAACTCAATGGACCATATTTATGTGAGTCTATCTCTGGACTCTCTGTTTTGTTTCCTTGATCTATTTTTCTATTCCTTTGCCAATACCACTTGTTTTGATTACTGTAGCTTTGTAAATCTTAAAGTAAGTTTAAGACAGGGTAACACTGGTCTCTTGACTTCGTTCTTGTTTTTTATATTGTGTGTCTTATTCTGGGTCAGTTGTCTCTATGTAAGCATTAGAATCAGTTTGTTGATATCCACAATTATGAACGTTTTGAGATACACAAAAATCCAGAAATGTAAAATCTGCACAGATGGACGTAAATGAAGCCCCCCCAGCAACACTACTAAGCTGATGACGCTGAGCAAGTTGAAACTTGCAGGAGTGAATCTGAAAGGATGCCGGCCACTGTGTGCCTTGGCAGTGAAATAATGGACCGTAACTCAGCTGTTCATGTAACTAACTTACTGAAATTTTCACTGGGATTGTGTTGAACCTGCAGATCAAGTCGGGAAGAACTGACATCTTGACAATATTGAGTCTTCCTATCCGTAAATATGGAATATTTCTCCATGTATTTACTTCTTTGATCTCTTCATGAGGATTTTCTGATTTTCTTCGTATGTATCTTGTATCAACTGTGATGGATTTCTACCTAAGTATTTCATTTTAGGGTGTGCCAATGTAAATGTTATTGTGTCTTTAATTTTAAATTTTGCTTGCTCATGGCTGGCATGTGAGCAGAGACTGACTTTGTGAATATGAACTTCATATTCTGAAACCTGACTGTAATCACTTAGTAGTTTTTGTTATTGTTGGCAATTCTTTTGGATCTTCTACCAGAAAATTGTCAACAGTGAACAAAGGAAGTTTTATTTCTTCCTTCTTAGTCTGTACACCTCTTATATTCTTTTCTTATCTTGATGGCATTAGCCAGGAAACCCTGAGTAATGTTGAAAAGGTGTAGTGAGAAGGGACATCATGGCCTTGACCTTATTCCTTAGCAGGAAAGCTTCCAGTTTCACATGATTGGGTCTGATGTTAGGGACGAGAGTATAGACGTGCTTTGTCAAGTTGATGAGAGTTTATTTTTGTCATGAATGCACGTTGGATTTTGTCAAATGCTTCTTTCAACATTTATTGATACGATAATGTGATTTTCATCTTTAGCTAGTTGATGTGATGAATTCCATGAATTACTTTCTGAAGGTTAAACCAGTTGTGCATACCTGGGATAAATCCCACTTGGTTGTGTTGTATAATTCTTTTTTTATATGTTCGATTTCATTTGCTAATATTTCATTGAAGATTTTTGCATCTATGTTCTTGAGAGATAATAGTCTGTATTTTTTTTTCCTGTAATGTCTTTATTTATTTATTTTTTTGGCTGGGGCTGGGTTTGAACCCGCCACCTCCAGCATATGGAGCTGGCACCCTACTCCCTTGAGCCACAGGCACCGCCCTGTCTTTATCTTGATATTAAGGTAATACTGGCCTTACAGAATGAGTTAAGAAATACCCAGGTCACTATGAAAGTTTTGAGACACTTTCAAACTTGTGTTATGATCTATATTTCACTTCCATTAAACACAGCTGACAGCATGTTTTCTGACTCACCTGTGCACTCGGCTTATCAATGTTGGTTGGAGGGCTTCATTCTATGCAGATTTTAATTTCTAGATTTTTGTATATTTGGAAACTCTCATAAAGACCCCCCTCTGCTTATATTTTCTGAATTAAATTATAGAGAATTCATATAATTTCTTCATTAAATGGTTAATAGAATTCACCACTGAACCCACTTATGTCTATTGCTTTTTGGTTTTTGAAGGTTATTAATTTACTTTATTTAACAGATATAGGCCTATTGGAATTGTTCATTTCTTATTTCTTCTTGTGTGAAATTTGTCTTACAAAGCGTTGCCTCATTTTATCTAGGTTACCAAGTTTTGGGGAATACAGTATTCACATTATTCATTTATTTTCTCTTTTAATGTCTGCAGGATCTGTGGTGATGTCCTTCATTATTCATTTATATTCTCTTTCTTTTGTTCCTAATAAGCCTTGTCAGAGGTTTATAGATTTTATTGGTATTTTCAAAAACCCAGATTTTATTTTTGTTGATTTTCTCCATGGGCTTCCTGTTTTCAAATTTCTTGATTTCTACTCTAATATTTATTATTTGTTTCTATGTGTTTACTTTGCATTTAATTTGCTCTTCTTTTTCTAGCTAAAGTGGAAGTTTATATAATTGATTTTAGATCTTTCTTTTTGTCTATTATGTGCATTCAATGCTACAAATTTTCATTTAATCTCTGGTTTCTTCGAATCCTATAAATTTTGATAAATTGTATTTTCATTTTCATTTAGTTCAAAATATCTTATTATCTCTTGAGTTTTTTTCTTTGACTCATATGTTATTTAGATATGTGTTGCTTGACTTCTATTTAATTTGTGATTTCCCAGCTATCTTTCTAGTAATGATTTATATTTTAATTCCATTGTCATCTGAGAGTAAACATTGCTTGATTTCTGTCCTTTTAAATTTATTAAGGTATGTTTTATGCCCCAGATATAATCTACATTGGTAATGTTGTATGTGTGCTTGAAACAAAAAGTCTATTCTGTTGTTGATGGATAAAGTAATGTATTGGTATCAACTAAATTCAGTTCATTAAAAATGCTACTGAGTTCGACTCTGTTCCTTCTGGGTTTATTTATTTCTGAAAGAGGATTTTTGAAGTCTCCAACTATAGTAGTGAATTAATCTATTTCTCCTTGTTGTCCTATTAGTATTTGCTTCACATATTTTGATGCATACTGTTAGGTGCATAGACATTAAGGATTGTTACGTTCCTGGAGAATTAATCATCTTTATCATCATGAAATGCTTCTCTTGATCCCAGATTCATTTCCCTTCTTTGAAATCTGCTTTGTTTGAAATTAGTATAGCTATTCATAATTACTTTTACTTGTTAACATGTTTATTCATCTTTTTATTTTTATTCTATCTGAGTCTTATATATTTAAAGATTTCTTACAGAATAACAGATAGTTGAGTCTTGTTTTCCTATCCAATCTGACATTTGTCTTTTCTTTTTTTTTTTTTTGAGACAGAGTTTTACTTTGTCACCCTAAGAGAGTTCCATGGCGTCACAGCTCACAGCAACCTCAAAGTCTTGGGCTTAAGGGATCTTCTTGCCTCAGCCTCCTAAGTAGCTGGGACTACACATTGTCATCACAATGCCTGCCTATTTTTAAGAGAAAAATAGGAGTTGGTCTTAAACATCTGAACTTAGGCAATCCACCCACCTCGGCCTCCCAAAGTGTTGTGATTATAGGCGTGAGTGACTGTGCCTGGCAAGAAATTTCTGTATTAAATTGTTGCATTTAGATCATTTGTGTTTAAAATGAATATTGATATAATTGGATTAATATCTATCATATTTATTAATGTTTCCTATTTTAGTCTTATAATAATAAAATAATTCTAATTCTTTCCTCCCTTCCCTTGTATCTTTGTTTTCATTCTTTTCACTTATATGTAAGCATACAAAAATGTATATATATTTAAATGTACTGTTGCTATTATTATTTTGGAGAAAACCTATTTTCTGCTATTTCAATCTATAATAAGAAAAATAAAAGTTTTTATTTTACCTTCACTCATGCCTACTTTTAAGTTCTTCCATTCCTTATGCAGGTCTGAATTTCTGCCTATATTATTCTCCTTTCCTGTGAAAACTTTTTTTAACATTTCTTTTGAGATGGGCTTACTAACAACAAATTCCTCCCATTTTTGTTTTCTGAGGAAATCTTTATTTCTCCTTCACTTTTTAATGATAACTTTTTGCAGGTACAGAATTCTAGATTGATGCTGTTTTCCACTGAACGCTTTAAAAAATTCATCTCTGTCTTCTTGCATGATTTTTTAGTAGAAGTTGGATGTAGTTCTTATCTTTGATCCCCTATAGGTAAGGTACCCCCACCCCAGATTCTTAATTTTTGATTTCCTGTAGTTAGAATATGATAAGCCAACATTTTTGGTGCTTATATACTGCTTTTTGTTCTCTGAATTTGGAGGATCTGTGGTTTGGTGTCCAACATTAATTCAAGGAATTCTCAATTATTATTACTTTAAATACTGCTTCTATTCCTTTCCATGTTCTTTTCTGGTAATTCTATGCCTTTTATAGTTGAAGTTCTTAAATATTATGTTATGATTTTTGTTTATTTATTTTCTTTTTGCTTTTCAGCTTTAGAAGTTTCCACTGAGACATCCTAAAGCTCAGTAATTCTTTTCCCAACTGTGTCAAGTCCACAAATAAGCTCACCGAAGGCATTTAAATTTTTTTCCAGTGTTTTTCATCTTGAATTGTTTTTTCTTTTTTTGCTTTTTAGATTTTCCAACTCTCTACTTACATTAATCATCTTTTATTGCATAAAGTCTACTTTATCTATTAGAGTTATTAGCATATTAATCACAGTGATTTTAAATTCCTGGTCAGGTAATTCCAACAACTTTGCCATACCTGAGTCTGATATGATGGCTGTGCTGTCTCCTTAAAATGTTCTCTTTTTCTTTCTTTTACTGTGTCTTCTAATTTTTTTCTGATAGTTGGACATGACGCTGGGTGAAAGGAACTGCAGCAGACAGGCCTTCAGTGATGTGGTGGTGAATGGTGTTGCTGGCAAGCATTCTAGAGCTTGTGAATAGGTGTCAGGCTTTTAGTGAGCTTGTGCCTCTGGAATCTGAACCCCACAAGTGCTTCTCAGTTACCCGCTTCCATCCTCCTTTGGTAGGACAGAATAGTTAGAGTAGGCTGAAATTGGGTATTTTTCAGTTTGTTTTATTTGTTGTTAGAGCAGAATGATGACTTCTAAGCTTCATAAATGTGGATTAGCTCAAAGCCACAATTTTCATTCTCATTGTGTGCTGTTGAGGCTCATCCTGCCATAGTGCCATTGAGGACCATAATGAGAACCTTGATTTCCAGCCCCATGGCCAGTAACAAGGTAGCGCCCCTCTCCCCCTGGTGTAGTGTCAAAGAGAGCTAAGAAAAAAGTCACAGCTCTCACTGCTCCTCTGCATCAATGAATCCTCAACCACTCTTAGATCAGCAAAGCCCACAGGAAAAGCTATTGTGTCCTCCCCTGATTAGCAGTGATAAGAAGTCTTTCCTACCACTAGTGTTAAAAGTATTCATTCTAGTAAGAAAGGGAGCATTTACCTACAATTGGTAGCAATCAGTTACCCATTCTCTTCCTACAGTTGTGTTGATCAAAGTCAGTTAAAAAGAAGATTTAAATAATATTCAGAGTCTCAAAATATAAGGCAAAAGTGCCCAGGTTAAAACTTCTCATAATACCAAGAAGAAGAAAGTTCTTAAAGCATATGAAAATAGACAATCAATAGATGCTAATATCAGATGATAGCTATTAGAATTATCTGATGGAGATTTTAAAACAGCCAAGATAAAATGTTTCAATGCACAATTGCAAACATACTTGCAGGAATAAAAATACAAACAGCCTCAGCAAAAAGAAAAGAACAATTGAAAATAGAAAGTCTGAGTAAAGAAATAAAAGATATGCACAAACTACCTAGTAGAAAAGTACAATCATTAAAATAAAAGCTTAGTGTCTCTTTTTTTTTTTTTTTTTTTTTTGAGACAGAGCCTAAAGCTATCCCCCTGGGTAGAGTGCCATGGCATCACAACTCATAGCAACCTCCAACTCCTGGGCTCAAGCGAGTCTCCTGCCTCTACCTCCCAAGTAGCTGGGACCACAGGTGCCCGCCACAACGTCTGGCCGTTTTTTTTTGTTGTTGTTGCAGCCATCATTGTTGTTTGGTGGGCCTGGGCTGGGGATTTGAACCCGCCACCTTAGGTGTACGAGGCTTGCGCCTTAGCCAATTGAGCCACAGGTGTCAAGCCAGCTTAGTGTCTCAATAGCAGAATGGAGGGGACAAAGAAAGAATTAGTGAACTGGAAGGTAAAATGCTAGAAATTGCCCCATATAAACAACAAAAACTAAATAAACTCAAGTAAAAACAAAACATCTCTTTAAGGACTTTTTGGAATATAAATGATCTAACATTCAAATCATTGGTGTTCTGCAAGAAATGAAGAAAGAACGGAACTGAAAAATACTCAAAGAAATAATGACTGAAAACTACCCAAACTTAGCACAGTACATAAAACTGTAGATTCAAAACCCTGAATGTCCTTGTAAAAGGATAAGCTCAAAGCAATCCATTCATCACATCACAACAGAAGTTGTGAAACCTAAAGACAAAGAGTAGAATCTTGAAAGCATTCAGAGAAAAATGACACTATACACACAGGAGAAAAATAAGTTTAATGACAGCAGGTTTCTTATTAGATACATGGAATCTGGAAGAAATTTGCATAACATTTTTGAGTGCTGAAAGAAAAAAAAACTTGTCAAACCAGAATCTTATATTAATCAAAAAATATTCTTCAAGAATGAGGATGAAAGAATAAAATTAAAAGAAAAAAGAAAGAGATACAAAAAAAATACAAAAAATGAAGGGAAAACCAATATGTTTGTCACCAGTATATTTAGTGTATGAAATGTCTATAGGAAGCTTCTTGAACAGAATATAAATGATACAATAAAATGTTTAGAAAATCAGAAAGGAAGAAAGAAAATCAAAAATATAGGTAAATAGTGTTAAGTTCTTCATCTTCTCTTCAGTTTTCCAAACTATTTTTGACAATTGAAGAAAAAGTTGTAACACTATCTAATGTGTCTCTGATGGTATATAAGAGGAAAAGTAAGCAGTTAATTAATGTCTATTTGAACTAAAAATATTTCAGAAAAATACAACGTAATGTCCAAGCAATATGTTGAAGTCACATTCAAAAAATTTTGAGAAGCATCCTTTGTGAGTGTTATGTGTAACAGTACATAGAGCTGAGAACACGAAGTCCTGTCTCCTGACCCTGGTAGTCCCTTGTATCCTCTGCCTTTTAGTTTCATCACTTTTGAAATTAGAGTCATTTCAGATACTTTCAAGTTCTCACTGATTTTGAGAGCAATTCATAGCTCATGCACACATAAAAGGTAGAATTTTCAAATATCCTAATGAAGCATGGACAGGACATACAATTTCATGCTTACAAACTACTTATATTTTAAATGCATGCTAACCACCTAATGCAGAGCTTCACAGACTGAAACTTTCTCTGAAGCACAGAAAATCAAGAAATGTGCTGACCTGCCAATCCTTCAATAAGCATCAATCACTGAACGGATGCCCACCAAATGCCAGCAAACTCACTGCTGGGCTGGTGTCATCAGTGTCTACCTTGCTCATTGATCATTCATCATCAAGCTTCAATAGGATTAGCATATGCTCCATTCATGCTAATAGTGTTTGTTTGACAAGCAACATTGGTTTACCCTTCATTACTCTGAAATGATGAGTGTTAGGTGAAGTGAAACTAATTTCAGAGGACCACATTATTTATTCTAAGAGAGTATACAGTCCTTATTCTGGAATAGAAAATTCCCAGTTTGTACAGGCTATTATTCTAAGTGAAGTAACCCTGGAACAAGAAACCAAATACCATGAGTTCTCCTTGTAAGTTAGAGCTAAGCGATAAATACACATGGTCATTCAGAGAGACTTAATGGCCATTGAAGATTCAGGAGTGAAAGGGTAATAGGTGGGTATAGGATGAAAATTACCTTTTGGGTACAATGTACACTGTTTAGGTGACAGGTAAATTAAAAGCATAGATTTTTCTTTTATGCAATGAATTATACAAGTAAAAAAACATCGCTGGTACTCCCTCAATCTGCTTAAATAAAAAATTAAAAAAAAAAAGAAAATCCCCAGTTTGGGGATAGTATTATGTGTCACTTATAGTACCATAGCACCATCTATGTGTCATGGATTGTACTTAATTTATGTTGTCTTATGTGCACTTTTTAATACTCATTGACATGACAAGGTTTAGTTTTTTATTTATCATTAAACTTTATTATGTAAAAATTTGAACATCTAGAAATAGGGATATAATGAATATCCACATATCTATTACCCAGATTTAATAATTTAATTAACATCATTTTGTTGCATAAACCTATGTTTTTCTAAGTTTTCAAAAATAAGTTAATAGATATCATGACATTTTATTCTAAATTCTTCAGTATGTATCCCTAAAAAATAAGCAGTTTAAAAATAACAATGAACAAAGTACCAAACTATAGTAAACGTTTCTTAATATCATCTAATACAAAGTTTAAAAAAAGTTCTTAAATAAACCCAAAATATTCATCATAAAAAGAAATGTATATTTTCCAAATTAGAATCAAGTAAATTAATATAAATTTCACTTGGCAGCCTTTATGTTAGTGTTCTTTTCCTCTAGGAGAGTCCTGTCTCTGTTTGATTTTTATGACAGGAAGATTTCCAGCATTGGGACTGACATGTAAAAAGTTTGAAAATCATAATTCCTGTCTTTATGGCAAGAGCAAAGCTGAACAAACTGACAGTCAATTACATTTTTGTTGAACTATCAGAGAATCAAGGTCTCAGGAAAAACTACCAACACAAAATTGGGAGACATAAGCAAACCCAGAAAGTCACAGCCAAGTTCTCCTCACCCAGAGCAGTAGTGTAGAGTGGTAGGAACACTTGCATGGTAATTCCGACAGATGGGTGGAGGCTGCATGCAAACTAGAGTGAGAGTGAGAATTCCTGGCAGCCACAGTCTTAGAGGAGCCCTCTACCATCTTAGTGGGTGTGGCCTCCAAGTTCTTTCATTTAGGAACTGTGAAAGATCTTCTCCTGGCCTTGGCAGAAGGAACAGAACAGTAATCATTTGACCTGCTCTCTAGGGGAAGCACTCCCTGAGACTTATCCCACCTGCAGGGAGACATTTACCCTACTGTAGTCCCTCTCACCCTCGGGTCTCGTATAAGATGGGTGGAGAGACGAAAGCAGAAAGAAATATCCATGGAAGTTATAGCTCAGGGGTACGGGCTCATGAAAAGACTAAGGTTTACTCATAAGAATATAAAATGCTTTCTCTCATCTACACTTTACTACCATATCAGTAGGGTCCAGTAGAATTGTGGATTATAGCTGAAGGAGCTGCAAGATGAAGATCCTATGTAAAATAAAACAAAGCAACAGGAATTTGAAGGCTCACAAGCCTACAAACACAGTAAGAATTAAACACAGCCCAGCTCTGTGCCAGACTAACATTTTAAAAGTTCAAAAAGCTATTTATCACCATTCTTATTACCTGATACATCATGGACAGGCTTTCAACAAAACATTACAGGGAAAGTTAAATGAAAAGCAAAAGTACAATCTGAAGAGACAAAAAAAGACTCAGATGCTCAGATATGACACATTACGATATTGTCAAACAGGGATTTTAACAGACCTGTGGTTAATATGCTAGGCTTTTAATGGGGAAAAGTAGACAACATTCGTGAACACATACGTAATGCAAGTGGAGAAGTGAAAACTCTGAGGAAAAAATCATAAGGAAATGCTAGAAATCAAAAACTCTGTCACTGAAATAAAGAAAGCCTTGGCTGGGCTTGTCAGTAGACTAGACACATCCAAGGAAAGCATCAGTGAGTCTGTGTCCACAGAGACTTACCAAACTGAAATTCAAAGGGAACAGGAAAAACAACAGCAACAAGAACATCCAGGAACTGCAGGACAGAGTCACAGGTATACATGACGCATGTTAAAGTGTGAGAGGAAGAAAGCAAGAATGCAACAGAAGAAATACTTGAAATAATACTGCAGAATTTTCTAAAATTAATGACAGACAACAAACCACAGATCAAAGAAGCTCAGAGAACACCAATCAGGATAAGTGCCAAAAAGTCTATACTTGTGCAGATGATATTTAAAGACAGAGAAAAATAATGGAATAAAATCTTGAAAGGTGCTGCAAAATGAAACAGTTTATTTATCAAAGAACAAGAATAAAAATTTCAGTGAATCTCTTGTTAGAAAACATGTAAGCAAGAAGAGAGGAGACTGAATGATTTCGGGTGTTAGATAAAAAACCTGTCTAATCTAGAATTGTATCTTTAGAAAATTTATCCTTGAAAAGCAAAGCAGAAATAAAAAATTTCTCAGATGAATAAAAACTAAGGGAATTTATCCCTAGCAGATTGTACTTCCAAAAGTGTTAAAAAAATAAATTCTTCACAGTGAAGATAAATGACATGGTTTAGAAACTTGAACCCATATGAAGAAAGAAAAAACATCAGAGAATTCAGTGATTATAGAAGAATTTTTAAATTTTTCTCATGTTGAGTGACTGTAACATATTGTCAAGTGAAATGAATAACAGCAGTGTGATGTGTGATGACAAGTGATAGGAATACTACTTTATAGTATTAAAGATGAAAAATTTATATGACAAATATAAGGGAAACTACTACCATTTTTTTTTAAAAGGGAGATAGCTGATATTCAAAAAAAGGAGATAAAATGAACTCACACAAAAGGCCAGACTAAAGTCAGAAAAGAAAAAATAGAGGAGAAAAAGGAAACGTGGAAACGTGTCAAACAAATGTAAAGGAGTTACAAATGTGATAGATATTAAAATAATTATATCAATAATCAATTTATCTGTGAGTTGTCTAAATGTGCCATTAAAAGACAGATTTTACAGAAATTTTTAAAAATGACTTGACTATATGTTGTTTATGAAAAACTCATTTTAAATGTAAAGACTCAGGTAGATTAAAAGTAAAGAGATAGACAAAACTATAACATACTAACATTAATAAAAAGAAATCTAGAGTAGATATACTAATGTCTTATGAAACCAGCTCAAAACAAGAAAAATTATCAAGAATAAAGAGGTGCATTACGTAATGATAAAGGACTGGATTCTTCAGAAAGGTGTAGAAATCCTTGACGTGTGTGCACATCAATTACGACAGAACACAAAATATGTGAGGCAGCAAGGAACGGAATTGAAACATAAAATAAATCCATTATTATATTTGGAGACTTCAACATACTCCTTTTTAATTGACAGATTAAGCAAGCAAGAAGTCAATAAGAATATAATTGGCTTAAATAGCACTATCAATTAACTTGATTGATCTGACATTTATAAAATCCTCTATCCAACAGAAGAAGAGTATTACATTCTTGTCAAACTCACATGGAACGTTGCCTAATAGTACCTCATTCTGGGTCATAAAGATCACATAAATGATTTAAAATTCTAGAATTCATACTAAAAAGGATGTTCTCATAGCAAAATGAAGTTAAACTCTAAATTAATAACAGAAATATGCTAGAAACTCCAGATATTTGAAGATTAAATAACACACTTTCAATAACATATGAGTCAAGAATAAATCTCAAGAGAAACTTTAAAATATTTTGAACTTTATTAAAATGAAAGTATAGCAACAAAATTTGTGAGATTCTGTGGATGCACTTATTGGTCAAATAGAAATTCACAGCATTGAATGCATTTATTAGGAAGGAAGAAAGGTGTAAAAAGATGTTTTACCACATGAGATTAGAAAAAAACAATTTAAGCCAGAACGAAGGAGAACAAAACTAGAAGCTTGTTATTTGAAAAGATGAGTAGTATTGGTAAATCATGATCCAACCTAATGGGGGAAAGAGGCAGATGCAAATGACCAATTTCAGAAATGGAAGACAAGGCATCATTTTGATCCCAAAGACATTCAGAAGGATAATGAAACATGAGTAACTCTGTGCCTACAAATTTGACAACCTAGATAAATTAGACCAGTTCTTTGAAAGACACAAACTACACAACTCATGGAAAGAAAAGTAGATAATCTGAATAGACCTACATTTATTACTGAAATTAAATCAATAATAAAATAACTTCCCCAAAAGAAGGTACCAGGCCCAGATAAGCTCACAAGTGAATTTCTTTTTTTTTTTTTTTAAATTAAGTCTCTTGTACATAGATCATAAATACATTTATGCCATTATGGGATTCAATGTGTTGATTATTTGTACAAATTGGAGTACTTACATCCTACTAATCAACATAGCCTTCATCTTATTTACTCAATTACAGCATTAAGACATTTGTGTTCTATACCTGATAGATCCAACTTATACTTGCAATATGGTAATGGGTGCGGTTCCCCTACTAACCCTCCCTCTATTAACCCACTCCCCTCCTTTCCCCTCCCCCTCCCCTTCCCTGGATCTTTCTTAACACCAAGTGATGGCTTTAAAATGTCATCTATTGAGAGCTCAGTCAATCTATATTTCTTTAGGTGCTTTGGTGATATCAATTAGATGAGGCTGAAATGTTAGTGTGAAGTCCTGATTCTCAATGCCAGTGAAACTTTCATTATATTCTCCAATTAATAGGTCTGTAACAATGTATATTCTTTGATTTCTGCTCATCAATGACCATTGCAAACTGGGGAAAAGGTTCATCAGAAATTTCCTTTTTTTTTGTCACTTTGTCACTCTTGACAGGGTGCTGTGGAGTCATGGCTCACAGCAACCTCAAACTCTTAGACTCAAGTGATCCTCTTGCCTCACCCTCCCAAGTAGCTAGGACTACAGGTGCCCATCACAGTGCCCAGCTATTTTTAGAGACAGGGTCTTGCTCTTGCTTAGGCTGGTCTCAACTCCTGACTTCAAGCAATCCACCCACCTTAGCCTCCAAGAGTGCTAGGATTACAGGCATGAACCACTGCACCTGACTGAAATTTCCTTTTGAAAAAAAGATAGCTTTTTCAAAATGCTTGGATTTTTTTTGCTACACATCATATATAAACTTAGTTTTACCTTGCAAAGAAATGTTCAAGTCACTTTAATTTGACATGACATCACACAGAAATGCTACATCCCCATAGAAATCTCCTTTCAATAATTCTCATTGCTGATTCTGCTCTTCATAAAATTTAACTATCTGTTCTTGCAAAGATAAAATTTTGGCTAATGCCTGTCCCTGCAATAGCCAACACACTTTAGAATGACATGGCAAATCCGTTGTTCAACGTTAGCAGGTTACAAAACTGGCCAGGCCCAGTTGCATTTGCACAAGTATAGGAAACAATTCTTATAACTTGTTGCAAAATGGCACTTAAAATAGTAGCTGTAGCATAGAGATTTTGTTGATGCAAGATACAATGAAAAGAAATAGGAGCATCTGGATTTGTTAATACTTTTTTATCTGTGCAATAAATCTTTCGTGTTTTCCTGTCATAGAAGGTGCACCATCTGTACAAACACTCACTAAATTTGCCAAATTCAGTCCAACTTGGTGATATTTATCTTGAAAATTGTTGAAGATCTCTATTTCCTGCGTTCTGTTTGTAGGAGTGCCCAAAGAAAGTAACCCTTTGCAACAAAGAAAATCTTCAATTACAATCTGAATGAAGTATAAAAGCTGCACTGAGTCAGTAGTTCAGTTGATTCATCCAAAGCAACTGAATAGGATGTATTTTTCTTTTTAAGTATTGCATGAAGTTCTGTTAAGTTGAAGATGGATTCATGCTGCTGATCAGTTATGGGTCTCCTTGAAAGAGGCAGTTGTTTCTACTTTGAAACATTATTGAGGCCTAAATATCCCACAACTTTGATAATGCATTCTTTCACAATTTCTGCATCACTGAATGGTTTCCCCTTTTTCCTGAGTATATAAGCTACTTTATAAGTTGCTTCAGTAGCATTATCAGTTTTATTGTTAGGTCTATCTGGATGCCCCCTGGTTCCCAGTATCAAGAATGAGTACTGGTACCGAGTCCAGCTGATGATGGAGTGATCACAGATTCAGAGAAATCCCACACAGATAGTTTATTACAGGGAAAAGAAGTTTTGTGAAGTGAAAGTGAAGAAGAAAGCTACACAAAGTGAAAATATGTTCCAGAGAGAGAGAATAGGTCAGTCTCCAGGAGTGGAGAAAGACCCCAAAGTCTGAAAACCACACAGACACACAGACACACACACACACACACACACACACACACACACGCTGCTTTTTATATGCTCACTAGTTTGTCCTGCCTTTCTCCTATCAAGATTCGTGGTTGTTTCCTGCCTTTGGGGGTGGTTGACAGGTTGTGGGTTATATAACAGATTATATACTAGGTTACGTAACACAGAGGTTATATAACAGTTTTGCTTTGTACACATGTGTCTTCCCCAAAATCCTTCACAAAAGCCCCACACATGCTATGCTAATTAGATGATAATTTGGTTCCTAGCTACAATCAGCTCCCACTGTCCACCCTTAGCCACTTCCCTGCCCCGTTTGCCCTCTGCCAGACCTAACATTATTACTTGAATGAATTGTCTGTGCTTTTGCTTTTCATCTTTTAATTTCTACAACACAATCTTCTGCACTTCTTGTCTAATATAGAATGCATGTGGTCCTTATGAGTGTTATAACACTGATGCGTGCTGAATTTCTTTAATGTTGACATTGCAGTATCACAAAGCAAGCAGATCACCTTTAGCAGATACAAGATAATATTACACTTCTCAGTCTTCAGTCAAAAGTCTGTTTTCTTCTCTCACCATTCTCTTGATCTTCTTTGACATCATGGGCTTTTAAGCAGATAGAATTAAAAAATATTTTCAAGGCTCGGCGCCTGTGGCTCAAGCGGCTAAGGCACCAGCCACATACACCTAAGGTGGCAGGTTTGAATCCCCAGCCCGGGCCCGCCAAACAACAATGATGGCTGCAACCAAAAAATGGCCGAGCGTTGTGGCGGGCGCCTGTGGTCCCAGCTACTTGGGAGGCAGAGGCAGGAGACTCGCTTGAGCCCAGGAGTTGGAGGTTGCTGTGAGCTGTGATGCCATGGCACTCTACCCAGGGGGATAGCTTGAGCCTCCGTCTCAAAAAAAAAAAAAATACTTTCAAGTTGGCTCGGCACCCCTAGCTCAGTGAGTAGGGTGCTGGCCACATACACCGAAGGTGGTGGGTTCAAGCCCAGTCCAGGCCAGCTAAACAACAATGACAACTGCAACCAAAAAATAACCAGGCATTGTGACCGGCGCCTATAGTCCCAGCTACTTGGGAGGCTGAGGCTAGAGAATGCTTAAGCTCAAGAGTTTGAGGTTGTGGTGAACTGTGACACCACAGCACTCTACCAAAGGTGACATAATGAGACTCTGTCTCAAAAAAAAAAAATACTTTCAAGCTGTGTAACTATTCACAAATTCCACCTCAAACAGAAACATGGTACACCACTGTCAAAAGCTGGTAACAGACTGGCACACTCCACCCCCATAAACTCTTGCCAACCAGCCTTGTGCAGTAGTGGTGCCAGTCAGGCAGGAGAAGTTAGAACTAAATCACGAGCTTCGCAGCTTCAGTTTAGCCCTTGCCTTTGATGTTCTAATTGGGCTGGTCAG
>CAUYQV010046521.1:0-31116 GCA_963574575.1 Galagoides demidoff
TTCACGTCTGGGCCACCTCTTCCAACTTAGTGGTTCCTCATAAATGAGTTGAATGATTTCAGTATGTTTAGTTTGTATTTGTGTCAGAGTCATTTTTAAGTTTTTGAAAATTATGCTGTGGCAGTAATCGTCCTTCACAAAATACAGCTAATTGCTTTTAACATTCTGGTGTACGCCCTTACGCATACGGATTTTATTATTTATTTACTTATTTGTATAATAAAGGCAGGGTCTTGCTTTGTTACTCAGGCTCAAGTGCAGTGGTTAGATTATAGCTCACTGTAACCTTGAACTCCTGGGCCCTAGGAGGGCACTACTCCTGCCTCAGCCTCCCAAGTAGCTGGGACGGCAGATGTGCACCACCATGCCAGGCTAAATTTTTTTTTTTTTTCATTTTTGGTAGCGATAGGGTCTCTGTATGTTGCTTGGGCTGGTCTCCAACTCCTGGCCTCAAGTGATTCTCCTGCCTCAGCCTCCCAAAGTGTTGGGATTACAGGTATGAACCACTATGCTCCAGAGCCAGCCACATACACCTGAGCTGACAGGTTCGAATCCAGCCCGGGCCCGCCAAACTTTAATGATGGCTGCAACCAAAAAATAGCCAGGCGTTGTGGCGGGTGCCTGTGGTCCCAGCTACTTGGGAGGCTGAGGCAGGAGACTCGCTTGAGCCCAGGAGTTGGAGGTTGCTGTGAGCTGTGATGCCACAGCACTCTACCCAGGGAGATAGCTTGAGGCTCTGTCTCAAAAAAACAAACAAACAAAAAAACTGGTATTATTCTATTTTGTAGCCGGCTTTCTTTGCTTCTATTTATATATTTCAGATATTTATCTGCTTTAGTAAATATTCTTTTACAGCCACATAGTAGCACATCAGACGTACTCATGGTACCTTTCCTGTTGTTGGACCCTTTGGCTTGTTTTCAGTTCCTTGATATGACACACAGTGTGTCATAAACATCTTTGTGCCACATGTGCTTGTGCACATCGCTGTTTATTTTCTTCGAATTAATTGCTAAGTATGAAATTACTGGCATGCAAACCAAAAGTTTGGGAGTGGATGAAAATTAGATGTTATTACAGCTTTTTGTTTTCATTTTGTTTTGCCGGTCGTTGTGCGTGTCTCAGTCACTGCCCCCTCAAGCATTTCCAGGTCATGCTTTCTTATTTCCACGGAGACCCTGTGGCTAAGCGCTTAGCAACGTGAGCCATGGAGTTGTGTTAAATAAATACCTGATAAATTTACCATGTAACGACACAAATTTAATTCTTCTAAATAGGTACTGTACTCAGTTTTTTTGATAATGATTCATAATGCATTTGAGGATGGGACCCGGTTGTGGCGGCTCAAGCCTGTTATCCTCAAGTACTCTGGGAGGGCAAGGCAGGTGGATTGCTTGAGCTCAGGAGTTCTAGAGCAGCCTGAGCAAAAGTGAGACCCCACATACTAAGAAAAACCAGGTAGGAGTTGTGGGGCATGCCTGTGGTCCCAGCTGCTTGGCAGGAGAATCATTTGAGTCCAGAAGTTTGAGGTTGCTGTGAGCTATGATGCAAAGGCCCTCTATCCAGGGTGGCAAGGGAGACTATGTTCCCCCCCCGACCCCAAAAAAGCACATGAGGACCCTCTGGTGCCACAGCATTGCCATGAGCATCACCTTTAAAGTTATATATTTTTTAGTTACTTAATGAATAGATTAACAATTGAAAATATTAGAAAATATAGATGAAGAAAAAGAAATAAAGTAAAATTAAATCCTCCCAGACACTCTCCGAGAGACAACCCCTTTCCCACTTTGGTCTATGTCCTTGTAAGCTCTTTCTCTGCGTTAACAATATATATGTATTTTAAAATCCGTAAATAGCTCTACCTAATGATTATCGTCAAATGTACATTTTTTGAAGCATTGCGTATACGTGTAGATTAGAAACCTTTTTGGTCTTAAAATTCTGGATAATTTATCACATTTCAAAACAACTTGCCTTGTGTTTTCTGATACGCAGTTGGAAATATATTAGTTTAGTAAGGTTGGGATTTTTTCATTTTCATTTTCATTTGCTTCTCTGCTGTCACGTCCTTATTTGTGTGAAAACTTTCCTGCTCCTTTGACGTCTCTCCCCAGTTGCTCTCCCCTGTTACCCGTGGGCATTAGAGTCCCTTGGACACCTGTGGGTTTCCTCTTTGGAAGTTCCTGGCCTCATTACTTGGTAATTACGCCGTGTTCCACATCCTTGATGCTTTATTAGTTCCCAACATACTTGATAAAGGAGAGGTAATTAGCGTATTAGGGCTTCTTTTTGAAGTGTTCCCTGAGATGAGCACAGGGAAATGCGACATGGGTAAAAATTTACATAACAATGAGAGGACAGACTGTCACAAAAGCTCCGTGTAGTCATGAGAAAATGAAGGCATTTTATTTATGGAAAGCTTCTGCATGTATTTATCGCTGAAGAATAAAATAGAGGCTGCAGTGGCCTCTGCTTCCAGAGAGAACGTTGTTACCGTGTTTACTTGTACCATGCCTGGCGTTTCTAACTAAATGTGAATGTCGTCCTTTCGATTCTGAGGCCGTGCCCACCTCCATTCCACCATTGATTGAAATCAAAGCCAAACCAGAACATTGACCATGAAACACTTTTCTCCTGACTTACCCACAGGAGCTTCGCACTTACATGGCTAAAACAAACGAACAAACAAACAAAACCAGAAAGGGCTGGATTCTGAAAGGCGGCTGTTCACTGAAATACTTGGAACGACCTCATAATTTCCTTCTGCGAACCAAGACCGACAGTGACATTTTCTCATCGTCGAGAGTTGCATTCCTTTCCAGCAGGCCTGGGTTTGCCTTTGACCTTGCCCCGGCTCTGTAGTTTGCATGATGTGGCTCCAGCCCTTTTCATAATTTTGCATAGATGTTGCTGCAGAACCTCTGCCAGGTGGCTGCCCTGTCTTGGTGGGGAAAAGTCCCCTGGCCTGTTGTCTTTTTTCATTCTCAGCACCAGCGGTATCTCAGTCACACATTTTCCCTGACCTTGAGCCTGTGATGAGGACCCTTCCCTGGGCACTCAACAGTTGCACAGTGGGGAGCCCTTTCTCCATACACTGCGTGATCCTGAAATGGTCTGTTTGTGACTCTTTTCCAGACTAGACTCAGAGCTCTTGGAGGGCCCACAGGCCTGCTGGTTCTTATAGTCACCAGGACCTAGCACTGTGTCTGGGTGCAGCTAGTGTTCTATCCATATTTGTGGGCCAGAGTTTAAGTAAAGCAAGTATCCCCTGTCCACTGCCCCTCATTCTTTCCTGCCCTTCCCACCAAGCCCTGGATAGGCCAGTGACTCTCCAGGCTCTGATCACTTGCCTCTGTCATTTTCTTTCTGACTTCTTGTAAGAGTGACACAGTTGAAGACTTCCTCCTTGGAATGCCCCCGCCTTTTGGACTCTGAGGCTGCTGGCTTTCTGCTTGCCTGTCTCCCAGATTATCTGTGCTCTTGGGCTGATTTTCCTTCTCAACACTCCAGCACTGTGAGTGAGGAATTTCACTTTCTCCCTGCACCCTCTTTGTAGGAATCATGTTGGAGATTTCCACCATCTCTTCTGAGCAAGGGCCCAGATGGACTGTGCTATATGAAGGGCTGGAGTCCTTTCCTGCCTGCTGGTCTTTGCTTCGCAGGTGTCTGTGGAAGGAGCCGCTGAATGGACAAACATTCACCTTTCTTTTGAAAGTGCTGGATCTAGTGTCTAAATTATGCAGTTGTAAATACCAGAAAGAGACAGGGCTCTTGGCCTTGGCTTGCCCCTGATCTTGAGCTTGCAACCAGGTGGCTTGTTTACTAAACAAATAGGCCCTGGAGAGCTCAACTCTTTACAAGACTTCTAGGGCATCTCAACCTTGACTTACAAATGAGACTGTAGTCTGGGACCAAATAGTAAAGAACAGAGAGAGGGAGGACTGTGACCTTCCTCTTAACCCCCACCCCACCCCCAGAGAGCAGAGTCTCCAAACTACTCAGGAGATTTTTTTCTGACCTGTCCTCTGATTCTGTTACTCTCAGATTCTCAGTACCGTTTACTGCCCTTCAGATTAGGAAGAACCTTCACAAAAGTGAACACTGCCGTTACTTCACTGGGTGCTTGGTCCCTGGAAGAAGCCACGTGTTAGTTTTCAGGGTGGCTGTTTATTTCTGCAGAAACCTCATCTTATCTCACCCCTGTGAAGAAGGGGGAAGTGCTTTCCACAACCAGTTAGTGTCACATGTGTGTGGCCACCGTGTGATTATGATCGCAGATATCAACTAGTAAATTAAGCAGCACACACATCAAAAAAGCCAGCGCACTTCTGACTGGGCTTCCGTGTTGAAACCTTTAAGAATTCTGACTTTCAAAGCTATGTTAATTAGTAGGATGTAAGCACTCCAGTTTGTACGAATAAGCAACACATTGAATCCCACAAAGGCATAAATGTATTCATGACCTATGTGTATGTGACTTAAAAAAAAATCTTGGCCAAGAATTCTGACTTTAGAAAGTTGTCTAGAATCATGAGCAAATGAGTCTATACAGATGCCCCAGGTGTTTTTGGATTTCATAATTTCCTTTTCCTACCAGTGATCTAGGTTCAAGTAATTTTTTCACTTACAATCGCCTATCATCTTTGTGGAGAAATTAACAGAACTCCAGTTCCTTTGTTTATTCATAGCTCATTGGGCTTCCAGGCACCGTTGGTATCACTGGGGGTGCAGGTGAATTGAGTGAACCCTACGGTGCTGCTCCTGGACATGTCCTGGAAGGAGGTATTGAATCTCCAGCTGCTTGCTCTTGTTCGTCTGATGTGATTATCACTTAGGGAATCATTTACTTTCTGGAGACCGTCTTGCTAAGCACTTTTGCTTGCTAAGGCTACCATGATGAAGCACCACACAGTGGTCAATTTAAAAAACAGAAATTTGTTGTCTCTCAGTTCTGAAGGCGAGCAAGTGGAATCGATTCCTTCTAGAGTGTGGGAGAGAATCTCTTCCACGACTTGCCCCATCTTCTTGGGGTTTGCTGGCAGTCTTCGGCGCTCCCCAGCTAGTGGAAGCATCACCCCTGCCTCTGCCTCTTGTATTCACATGGCATTCTCCTTGTATGTGTTTGAGTCCAGTTCCCCCTTCTTATAAGACCACGAGTCATTGGGTTGGAGGCCTTACTCTATGCCCATATGACCCATCTGAACTAATTAAAACTGCAGTAACCCCTTTTCCAAATGAGGTCACATTCTGAGATATTGGAGGTTAGGACTCCAACATGTGAGTTTTGGGGGGACGTGGTTCAAGCCATCACCTTATGGCTAATGCCTGCAATGATCAGATGACAGACTCTTTTATTTGGCAGTTCTGGCTAGGAGAGAAGGGTAGAAATAATAATGCATTACACTGAGTGTGTGCTTCAGAGACTAGAGAGAATGGCAACGTCATAAATTTGCAGGGTCATAACTTCTGTCCTATGAAAGAACTGGGCAATTGTTCTTGACTTACTGGGTGTAAATGTAACTTGCTTCTCAGGTTTCTGCTGTAGTTTTTTGTTTTGTTTTGTTTTTAACCAAGTCTTTGTCAATTTTGAACTGATAATTTCTTAATGGCTTTTGACTTACAGAGAAAAAGAGAGTTTGACGATACACGTAAAATCTAATTTATTTCTTTTAGAGAGACTAGTATAATAAAGACCTTGTACCCATCTTCCCGTCACACAGCTTTAATTGTCACCTTTTACCAATCTTCTTTCATGGGTCTTCATTAGCGGTTTTCTTTTCTTGCTAGAGTCTGTTAACAAGACGTGCAAACATCTTAGTATTTCACTTGTGTCCTTGTTTAAAGGTAGAGAAATATGTTCTACTTTCTTACTATTGAAATTAAGGAGGAGAAAGGGAAAACTACTCCCTGATAAATATTACAACTTACATGTTGGTTTTTACATTGTAACTAGTTAAAGGAGAAAGAAAAATGGGAGGCAGGTGGGAATGAGAAGAGAAGGAGGAGAGAGCAGGTGTGCAGGTACCCTCGGCTGTACCTGTTTTTCTTCCTAAAGTCCTGAAAGACAGAAACTGTATCTTGGCCACACAATTACCTTCAAGCTTTATAGGCTGTGGGTGTACAGGAGGTGTTCAACCTAAATCTGCCAAATAATTGAATGAATGAACAATGTTTTCTAAAATCCTTGACCAGAAAGATACATAGATACACTCAGAAAAAATACACAATCAGCTTTAGACATAAGAAAGAAGAGACCCTCAAAGTTACATTGTTTCTCTGGAATATTTCCTCTGACATTTAAATCTCTATGTAGTATTTGTACAGCCCTTCCCCGGAGGTAGGTTTATTTCTACATGCTGAGGGCTTGTGCCATTAGCCAGATGGAATTCCGCTGAAAGCTAGAGGTTCCACCCGCTCTGTCAGAGTTCATTCTGCATTTGCATTAAGCAGGCGTCCCTGTGTGAGTCCTCAGTGTTTGAATTACCCTCCACCCTCTCAGAACCCCAGAGCTGCAGTTTTCTTTTGCTTGCGGGTTGGGAGAGGATTTGCATTGCTGTTAAAGCGGCTTGCATTTTGCTGAAGAAAGTGTGATCTCAGATGTCCATCCTGCAGGCAGACCGGTACTCTTAGAAGTGGGTCATCCTCAGAACCAAGGAAACCAATACTGCTGCACTAGGTTTTAGGCTGAAAAAGGAAGAGAGAGGGCGAAGGGTATATTCCTAGAGCCCAGTTCAACCTTCTTAACTCCTTGCAATTCTCTCACAACGCCTAGTTTAAGTGATTCCAGACTAAAAAAATATAAGCCTTAAAAATAACACAGAAGTCTGGTATTAAGGGCTTGATAACTACCATGTATAGAACGCGTGCAGTAATCTATCTTCCTTCCTTCCTCCCTCCCTCCTTCCTTCCCTCCTTCCTCCCTCCCTCCCTCCCTTTGTCTCTCTCTCTTTCTTTCTTTCTCTCTTTCTTTCTTTCTCTCTCTCTCTTTCTTTCTTTCTCTCTTTCTTTCTTTCTTTCTCTCTTTCTTTCCTGAAATGCATCCTGTGTTGTGGGTCAGATACAGACCTTGCATTGCAAAGTAATGCGGGCTTTATGCACTTAAATTAAAAGGAAAGCTGGAGTATTCAGATGATTCTGAAATCAGCACAGAAACACTGCTTGATCTGAGTTTTAAAAAGCAGACCTTTGCATTTCTCTTTAAACATATCTTCGTGCTTTGTTGTATACTTATCTTTAAGGGATTGTTGTTGCTGTTCCGTAGAGCAGATACCCTTTTAAACACAGCTACTCAAGGCATTAAGAAGATTTTATTAAGGTATATTTGCAGTTGATGTCAGAGAAGTGTGTTTCATTTCAGTTCTGAGTTGAAGATGAGAATAAGTTGAAATAGGTAAAAGAAGAGAGACGGTCGAGCAGTTGTCTGCTGGCAGAGATGTTATTCTCACCTGTATCCTTCCAAGCGTGCGGCTCCTGCGCCACGGTGGGCCAGTAATGCCGGAACCCCACTGTCCTGCTCATCTTTCTCCTTACCTCTGGACTGGCGACGGCCTGGCTGCTCTTGGGAGTTTTCTTCCCCGAATCCTTTCCAGGTCTCAGCTCTCTCCTGACTCTCTGCCCACTTCTCAGACAGCTTGGTCCTTTCCACTGTCAACCACAAAAACATGGGTGTTCCCAGGACTGTCTCTGCTCTCTGGAGTCCTTCCTTGTGGAGTGTGGCTCTACAGCCTCCAGCTGTTTTTTGGCCTCTAACCCTGAAGCTCCGCCTGCCTGCGTAACATCTGTCTGGGTGACCCAGAAGCACATTATACACAACTTGTCTAAAACTGAACCCCTCTTTATTTTTTAATTACTTTGTTATTCATTTTATTTCTGTTGCTGTATAATAGTGGTACATATTTCACATGCATGTTGATATTCTGATACCTGTGTACTACATGTAATGATCAAATCAGGGCAGCTGGCTCACCTCAAACACTGGTGGTTATGTTGGGAAAGTTACGAATCTTCTCTTTTAGAAAGAAAGAAAGGCCTATGATTTCCCTGCTGTACTGTCAACTATTAGAGCTCCCTCCTTCTGTCTGACTTTGGTGCCCATTAACCTGCTTCTCTTCATCCTTCCTCCCCGCTTCCCTCTCGGCCTCTGGTAGCCGCTATTCTGCCCTGTCCCTCCCGGAGAGCCACTTTTGTAGCTCCAACATATGAGGGAGAACTTAGGATATTTGTCGTTCTGAACCGGGCTTATTTTACTTAACATAATGACCTCCACTTCCGTCTGTGTTGCTGCAAATGACAGAATTTCATTTCTTTTTATGGCTGAATAGAATTCCATTCGTATACACACCATGTGTTTCTCGTTGTCGTCCGTTTACCCATTAACAGACACTGGGTCGCTTCCGTATCTCGGCTGTTGACAGCGGTGTTGCAGTACACGCGGCCGTGTAGACGGCTCTTTCCTGAACTCATTTTCCTTCTTTTGAATATATGCACAGCGGCGGGAATCCTGGATCCTGGAGCCAGTTCTATTTTCAGGGTTTTGAGGAACCTCCATCCTGTTTTCCATAGTGGCTGTGCTAATTTACATCCCCCCGCGCCCCTCCCCCACACTGTGTGAGTTCCCTTTACACTGCATCCTACTAGCACTTTTTGTCTTTTTGACAATAGCTGTTCTGAGTGGGGTGAGATGATCTTGAGGTTCCAATGTATATTTCCCTGATACTTAGTGACATAGGGTCGGTCATTTGTATGTCTTCTCCTGAGAAATGTCTGTTTAAGTCTTGCACATATTTCCGACATGGGATTGCTTACTTATTTTTTGCTCGAGTTGACTGAGTTTCCTGTCCGACAGGTAGCCTGCCACTGTTTCTTCCCATTCTGTAGGTTGTCTCTTCTCTTTGCTGACTATTTCCTTAGCTGTGCAGATGCTTTTAAGCTTGATGTAATCCCATTTTTCTATTGGTGCTTTTGAGGTCTTACCTGCCCTCCCAAACTCTTTGCCCAGACCACAGCCCTGGAGCGTGAAACCCCTGTTTAAACACCACCAGGAAAAGTAGCTTCTCCTCCTTCAGCCCATGTAATACTCAGGCCAGGCCCAAGTCCATGCTAATTCCTACTTACCCATTGGCCTTCTCTGTTAATTTCCCACAACCTGCCAATTCTCCATTTAGTACTTAGGATTCTTTCTGGAGCAAGTTCAGAAAACTCAGCTGAAGCTGACATAAGTAGTAAAGCGTGTGTGCTACGATCCTGAGTATTCAAGTATATCAAACTGCATGGTGTCTATGAAGATTGGGGATACAGAGAGAAAATGACATTTTTGAGAGGTATTTAATGGTTCACAGGACTGGAAAGTCTGAAGGTGGGGGCTGTGCCAACACCAAGATCTGGTTTATTTCTCTCTCCCCGAACCTTCTAGGCTTCAGTTTCATCAGAGGTTTCCATGATCCAGTCAGGGACCGAGGCGCCATCTTCAAGTCCCTTATCGCCCGTGCCCCACATTCAATCTCATAGCTCCTTCAAGGTACTGGATGTCTCAGATCCAACCAGGAGGATCTGGCAAAAAAAGAAAAAGGAAGCTCAGAAATACTTGATGCAGTTAAAGAAAGAGAAGTCAACGGAACAGTTAAAGATGATTCTCCTTAATGGAGGGGAGGAGAGATTCTCTCCTTAACGGTCAGAATTGGGAATACTGGGATTTTTGAAAGTGTTTCCTGGGAGGGTGGGCACGGATGCTCTCAGGCAGAATCAGTGTGCTCTCTGAAGAATGGCATTCTTTATAATACGTGATAGAGAACATTGATTTGATTTGTTTTCACACAACTTTAACGTGTATCCCAGGAGAAGACTATTTTCATTGTTCCAGATCTGAAACTAATAATTTTCTTTTAACATGCAGATATAATATAAGCTCAATTTTCCATTACTTTCCCTACAAAGCTGAAAGCAGTTGACTCACCTTAGAGATTTCTATTTCATTGTAGTCTGATGTGACGTTACCTTTCATTAATCCCTTCCAGCTAAGCAAAATTTAATTAAAACCATCTCACATGACGGTAACCATTTATGTATTTAAAAAAAGAATTCAAGGAAACTCAACTACCAAGTCTTCTGTTCTAAACAAAGCCTAACTGTTAAATTTAGTAGGTTCTTTCTTGAATGTAGAGTTTGTTACATAATGGCTCCCCCCCCCCATTAATTTTGCATAATAGGGAACTTTTATGTCTGTGTTCCATTTTACATGACTGTGACCTGAATTTGAAATGATATGGACTTGGGAGTGAAAGAAGAAAATTATTCTTTAAAGGAGAAATAGAAAGTGATTCATAGCAGGGTGTATGTATTTCCCTCAATGAATATGGCAGTCCATGTCAGGTGTAAGTAGGTATGATACTGTGTTCCTTATAGATCAAGGGACAGAGTGCCTGGCGGCTTGGTAGGAGGCGTCTAAAGGTCCTTACTGCCATTAGTACTGATTGTGAGCCGAGAACACGGAAGGACCACATCTCCAAAGCTCAGAGACCATGTGAGTCCTTTGCTCTGGAGTCTTAATTTTTCCCTATGTCTCATCTCTACTCAGGCTCTGATTTTATTTAGAACGTTACAGAACAGAAGCAAATATTCTTTCTTGGTTTTGTAACTAACTCAACTGTGAACACAAAGAATCACAGACAGTCATCCTCTGCGGGATTCTCACTGCCTCTTTCTGTGCCTTTTATTAATAATTTCATTAATACTGCTTTGGGTGGCTGAATTACTTAAAAAATTTATTACAGTGTTTTATATATACCTATAACATCAGATTCACCATTTTACCCCTTTAAGGGCACCAGCCCGTGGCACCGAGTGCATTTACAGTGTTGCGCTGCCCTCACTACCTTCGGTTTCCAGCGCTTTTTTTCTTTTTCAAAATTATTTCAAACAGAAACACTGTATCCATTAAACACTGACTCCCTTCCGTTTTCTGTCTCTGTGAATTTGCCTATGCTCACTACCTCATGGACCCATCTCACATTGGTCCTTTGTGTCTTCCTTACTTAGCATGATTTTCTCCAGCATTCCTCCACACTGGGGCACGGGTCAGGGTCTAATTTATTAAGGTTGGATAATGTATCACAGTATGTATGTACCATGTGCATTCATCCGTTGGTGGACATTTGGGTGGCTTCCCCAATTGTGACTAATGCTGCTATGAACACCGGGAACACTGGTGTGCGGATAATCTGAGGACTTTCAATTTGGGGAGGGAGTCTTTACCTAGGACTGGAATTGCTGGGTCATGTTTAATTTGGGGGGTAACCGCTGAACTGTTTTCCACCTTGACCGAACCATAATTCCCACCAGCACAGGGCAAAGGTTTCAAAGCCTCTGCATCCCTGACAACACTTGCCATTAAGAGCGATTAATTACTTTTAACTACAGTTTTCCCCTCCGGTCAGAACCGTTGCTGCACTTTCTGGTGTGCGTCAGGTCGATGTTGGTGGCCCTCCTGAGGAGGAATTTGCATTGATTGGCTAGGAAGCACTTCCCCGCAGCCAGAGTCCTTTATCTGTAGCATCTGTGCACCACATTCTGTTTTGTTTTTCTTTTGGTAAACCTGTATGCCGGAAGGGAATATGGAAACAGTCTCTGGACACAGCATTTGCTCAGTGTCACTCTGGAAAACGCTGTCTGGCGTCAGTCTCCCCAAGCCATTCATTTGCACAGTCAGGTCCCCGGGGCCAAGACTCATTATAGCCCTGTTAACTGGTATCCGGCGTCAGAGGGAGTTGTTGTCGCCCTCACGCTGTTTGGCCTGCTGCACCCCCTTTGCTGGTGTTGTCCTCTTTAAGCTGATGAGCGTGACTGAGAACCACCATTAGCATCAACATGGCAGCAGGCCCTCTGTTTTTCCTCAAAAGTTTCATGCATTCTTGAGCCGAACATGGATGACTGTTATTTGTTCTATTTCTGAGATATGCTTTTGACAAGTGAAAAAAGAGAAAAACCCAAACCTCTCCTTCATTTCCATTTATTTGACTTACTTATGGGAGCGAGATTAGTGAGTGGTGTGGCTCCCCGGGCTGCACAGTCTCAGTTTTAACGCCAGGTAATGTCAGGGGATCGTTATTTGGCCGGGCCTGTGGCCTCTGTTATTTTTGTCCCACCGCGTCATTTGCTTAGTGTGATCTGTGCACTTCGTGCATCATCTATCACCGTTGGGGAGCTTGAGCAGATCGCATGGAGGATTAGAGGAAAGTGATTTTGTGCTCAGAAAATAATTGAATGAAGATTTACTTGGTGACTTTAAGCTGTAGGATAGCTTCCTGTTTTAAAGCCTCTCATTTGGTTATACAAGCAGAGGCGACCCAAAGTCTTTGAAAATGAGGCTCCATCCCACAGTCTTGCTGGGCAGCCCAGGCTTGCTTCAGCACAGACTCATTTGCAGCTGGACAGTCCCGCCCTAAACGGTGAAGCAGGAGGGTTCTGCCCTGATGCGTCTCCACTGAGTCCAGCCAGGTAGCTGCTCCCTTTAACCTGCCCTCCTTCCTGCCAGGGTCAGGCACCTGTTTGCTGCGGGTATACTGTCTGGCTCCACCACCTCCCACCTCTAGCTGTAGGAAAAACATTCCTCAAACCATGCTTACCTCTAAACCCCACAGCATTTAGAGGACTGACTTCTGTGACCACATCTAGCAGTGAGCGCCAGCTGGGTGTTCTCTCATTCATTCCCAATGCTGTCTACCCAGAGATAGAGCCAGGTCCCTCCAGATGAGGTTCTCACGACCCCTTCCCTCTTTGAGTTTGGGAATTTTCTGCGCACGGAACTCAGGGATCCCTTATTTGCATTTACTCATTTATTGTAATGTATATTACAAAGGTTGTGTCGGAGAAGAGATGGGTAGGTGAGATGTGGGAGAAGGGGCGAGGAGTTTCCTTAGCCTCCCTGGGAACCACCCTCTGGGAAGTCTTTGTGTTCAGATGTCTGGAAGTTCCCCAGACTTGGTCCTCTTGGGTTTTTATGGAGGTGTCATTACATAGACAGGATTGACAGCCATGTAGAAATGTGGCTGGGCATAAAGCCCAGGATGTAAACCCAGCAAGGCCTGTCTGCTCAGCTGCTTCCTGCCTCCCTGTGTTGTATTCCTTCCTCCAGGTCTTGGCAGGGCCCTTTTTGAATGAGAGTCTTTTGACCTGCAAGCAGATTAGAGTTCCACCTTGGGTAGGTAAAAGGAGGACAAGAGAGGGAGTTTCTGTCTCCTGAGGCCTCAAGTGTCCCATCATTATAACGAGGAGTCAGGGAGTTAGGAAACTCCTTAGGGACCATAGATAAAAGCCAGTATACATACAGCATACCACCACAACACACAATGACATGGGAGATGAAAACCTTTAGAATTCCAAATTAAAAAGATACACAATAGCTCCTGACTTTTAGCCAGAGGCAAAACTATCCCTAGTCCATCTCCAGGTAAACCCAATGCATTCTCTGGTTTTGAAAGAGTCTTGTCTTCTTGCTTCAGTGACACTAGCGAAACTTCTCAAATGTCATCTTTAAAAATGTGCATTACCCAATTTAGTTGGGAACTTGAACCCAAAGGTCAGGGCCAGCCATCAGTGTCTTTGGAATCTCTGGGTGATGCCGTGTCCAGCCGGGGTCAGCCAAGCTCCACGCTCCTCCTTCCCTTCCCCTCAGTGAGGAGGGGGTGCCGAGGAGGGGGTGCCGAGGAGGGGGCACCTGAGCTGCTTAGTCCCCCAGCCACAGGCACGATCTAGTTCTTCTGGCTTTGGAGATCAACCATTCTGAGTCCCGAATCTCTGAGTAGGCTCACAGGTCTTTATTCCTCAGATAACCCCTCTGTGTGTGGTTCTCTGGAAACATGCGGCCCCTCTTTCTGCCTCCTGTTAGGTGAATACAGTCATTTAAAAGGGGAGGTGCTCAGGTAAGGTGGGAGTGAAGGGGATGGCTAGGGCAGGTTGGGAAGAAGTAATTTGGGGGGTAGATGGGACTTTCTGCTGCCCCTTAAAATTATACTGGACAATGAGGGCCTGGTTCTTCTGAGGATAAAATTTGATGTAAGAGTTTTTTTAAAAAATGTGCAATAGAAATATTTAAAAGCTGAAAGTATAGAATTGCATTGACAGGTAAATGCAGATAGAAAGGACAGATACAAACACCAAACTGTCTTTCCAAAGGGATTTGATAAACATTGGTTTTCTTACCAGTGTTCCTTTGAATGCACCGAGGGTATTTTTAAAAAGAGATGAAAGACTTGGCTCTTGGACATTTGAACAATTAAGTAGGGAGTCAGAATACTTTTCCCTCAAAACAACATGTCCATGATAAACTGTGATGAGGAAATAATGCTCCTGTAACCTTTTTCCTTTAGTGATTTATCTCTCTAATTCCAGCAGATGAAAGATGACTTTGTGCCTGGGGAGAGCGAGCAGATCAGATTAATTTGTGCCACCACGGCGCTGCTCTATTATCCATCCTTGGAGAGTTTTGCAATCAAGATGCTTTTAGCAGACACGCAGTGGAAAGGCCGCTCCTCTTGTGGGAGCTAAGCTTTGCCCTCTGAGTGTCTCTGCACTGCCTGGGCAGCGGCCTCTTTTTTCCCTGCTTTGCCCTCACCTTTCCTGTCCTGACTGCCCCACAGACAGGTGTGGCCCATGGTGGGCAGCCAACTGCAGCTCCCAGGACCCCGCACACCGGGAGTCTTCCCCTCTAAATGGGTGCTCACTCTAGGAGACCTTCACTTGTCGCCTTTTTCTGGGTCCTTCCCACCCTTCGCCTGATCAGTGTCAAGCATGCATTTTCTTTTAAGAGTATTTTTTTTTTTTTTTACAATGACATTGCATTATGGCCACCTTAAAAAACTATTTTAAAAAAAAGCACTTAATTGGGTGGCACCTGTGGCTCAGTGGGTATGGGCACCGGCCCCAGCCAAATTGCAACAATAACAACAACAAAAATAGTCGGACATTGTGGCATGTGCCTGTGGTCCCAGCTACTCGGGAGGCTAAGGCAGGAGAATCGCCTAAGCCCAGGAGTTGGAGGTTGCTGTGAGCTGTGTGATGCCATGGCACTCTACTGAGGGTGGCAAAGTGGGACTCTGTCTCTACCCCCCCCCAAAAAAAAGCACTTATACATCCCTGATTCCATTTCCCTAACATACCCATATATCTTCATCCTCTGGGTGTGTGTGTGTCTCTCTATATGTGTGTATGTTTGTATGTATAGGTGTATTTATTTTCATATGTGTGTTTATGCATGGATAGGTGTATGTATATGTGTGTATTCACATATGTTTAGATGTATGTATATTTATGTATAGATGTATGTCCATTTGTGTGTGTGTTTAGATGTATGTATATTTGTACATGTGCTTAAGTATGTTTAGATGCATGTATATTTTGTGTACATTTACATATGTGTAGATGCCTGTATATTTTTGTGTTTACATATGTGTATGCATATGTGTTTACATATGTATGTATATGTGTGTTTGTGTACTGCAGATGTCTACACTTTTGCATGTTTATATACATGTAGATGTATATTTATGTGTGTGTTTATGTACTGCAGATGTCTGCACATTTATGCGTGTTTATGTACATATAGATGTATATTTATGTGTGTGATGTTTTTTTGTCACTGTGTGAAAAATCTTGGCCTCTGCTCTAACTGCCTTTCTGCTCCTGATCTGTCAATGGGTATGGTGTGGTGGGAGGAAAGGGGGCTGGGAGGTCAGGTATGAGTCCTGGCTCTGTCACAGGGTGGGGTGACCGTGCATGAGACCCTCATCTGTCCGTCCGTCATCCTCCTGCCTCCCTGGCTCTGTCCTGTGCACGAGCCCCACTGTGAGCTTACGGCTGGCTGGCTGCGGAGCTCTGAGATGTTTTCCCACCCCTGAAGTACGGAAACTGAAGCTTCTTAAGTATTGCTGTTATGAGGATTCATTTTGCTAATGCCTGTGAAGGGGGCGAACACAATAACACCCAGCACAGAGGAGGATGCCCAGGAAATGGAACTCTCTGGTCAGCCGGCCTATCTCATCAGTTCTTCTGAAATTTCCATGACGTCTGTTACTTCCCTTTCTTAGCAGCCTGAATAATAAAGGGCAATTACTTTCATGCCTAGACTATGCAAGAGGTTTCTAACTGGGCCTTATGGCCCTAAATCTATTTTCCATTAAATTCTTCCTATCACCAACATGCACATTTCCAAAGCATTGCTTTTGTCCCTGTTGCTCTTAGTTCAGCATCTTTGGGTAACTTTTGAGGCTCATCACATATATTCTGAATTTCCCACTGGGCCCTCCTGGCCCCTGAAGGACTCTATCAGCGGGGCCTCTCCTGTCGGGATTTCAGCTCTCAGCAAACCTGCCCTCCTTTCCCACCTACGGCAAGGATGCGCCCTCTTTGTTCTTCATCTCCTAACACACATGCAGGGAGTTGCATTCTCATTGATGAGAGAAGAAAACAGCCCATGAGCCTAGAATTTGGAAAGTTCTAGCCTTCCTGTGTGTCTTTATCTGTTTGTCCTGCTCCTGCAGAATACCTGAGACCGGGTCATTCGTTAATATAAAGAACAGAAGCCTTTTCTCACTGTTTTAGGAGAAGGTAAAGAGACAAAATGGGGTCAGACTCAACCTTTGTAATGGTATTAATTCTGCTCGTGAAGGCAAAGCCTTCCTGGCCCCATCACCGTCACCTCCCAAGGGTCCCATCTCCTTCCAAGGGTCCCATCTCCTGACACCACTGCAATGGTAACCAAATCTCAGCATGGGTGTTGGAGGGAACAAACAGGACCATAACATGCAGAAATGTCTGGTAATTTCTGGGGATATACTGCTTTTTTATATGTCATTACATTCAACGAACAACTGTAGAGTGGTGTGTGATGCCATTTGGAGCTAAATTCCTAGCTTTCAAGGAAAGACTAACTAGGTCTTATTATTATTATTATTTGTATCTTCTCCATTATACTATCCATAAAAACCTCTTAGGGAATGACTCGTTAATTTTTGTAATAATTATTTTATTGATCTTTAATATTATTTATTTATCAAATTCATGCTGAGCTTAAAAAATATTTGCTGTACAGTAGATTTTGCTAGATTTGCAGGGACTTTCCTGCCTGGTAACAGCATCTGTAAGCACATTTAGGGATTCTCATATAATATTTATAACCAGCTATTCTCTTTGCATTTATATTTTATTTTACCCATAGAGTAGTAGAAGGTTTACATGTGTTTATATGCCTTGTGTGTGTGTGTTTTGGTAGATAGGACAATACAAAGTGTTTTAAGTTCTGATTCCTGTGTTCTACTGTGGAAAACTGTCTTTCAGGCTCTGCCTCTCTTCTCCCTCAGCTTTAGAGAGGAGAAGCCACAGTTTAGACCTCCTCGGCCCCCGTCAGTGCCTGAATTTTGTGACTCTATTATCTGTGAGTCTGATTGATATCGACTGTTGCTGATTCTCAAGCGAAATGCCTTCGGATTGCTGTTTATGAGATTTTATCTGTCAGGAAAATCAATTGACTTCTGACAGCGAGTAACCCTGTTTGGAAAACAAAGCTTGCATATTAAATCATGACTATCCTAATTTTAGTTTTCTCTTCTCTCCTCCAGTTTGCTGTTTTGTGGTTCACAAGAGGTGCCATGAATTTGTTACGTTTTCCTGCCCGGGTGCGGATAAGGGCCCCGACACTGATGTAAGTAGCCTGGAAACCACCACTTGGTATTAGTGTCGATCTCCGAGCTTTAATTTTTTTAAATGCCTGTACTACTGTTGTTTTGGCACAAACTCTTGATGGAAAGGCCCAATTAGTCTCCTATCACTTTGGCTTGTACAAAAGAACAGATTTATAGTTCTTGCCATCGCTGGACTGCTTGTGCTCCCTCTCTCTGGGCAGCCACCTCGACTAAATCCACCAAATTTATAGCAGTCACTTCTGCAAACACAGTGAGGTTGCTGACAAATTTCACAGCACACATAAATCACCCTTTAGTTTATTTCTAAAGGTTTATTAACACGTAGGGCAATCATTGCTTTTGGCCAATGCAACAAGCTGCTCCCAGTTCGTCTCACGAGATCCGGGCTGCTTTTTCATTATGTATTATAAATGTCGTGTTGACTGAAATAATCTAGCATCTGTTTTGCTGAAGCTGCCCATGTGTGAACACATAATTTCGTTTATTTGTGTTCTAATTCTGCCCATCTCTATGGAGCGTCTCTGTTGCATGTCTTGTTTAGTAAGAGGAGGCATGGGAAATACCAATATCTCAAATATATCGGGTAGAAAGAAACTTTGGCTGTTACATGAAAAGTAATATTATTAACTGGAAAAAATGAAGCTTTGCAAGGTAGGGCCTGGAAGAGTGGGCATTTCTATTCCGAGCTTCTTTTGCCAGAGCAGTTTGGTCACTTGTCCTTAACGGTCACACATTTCCACCTTTAGTGCTTGTTTCCAACAGGGAACTTTGATTTCAGAGTGGCTCCCTCAGTGCAGGCAGGGCTAAGTCTTCCTTCTCAGAAGATGACGTTTTCACAGTCAGCTGTGAAGGATTCAGATTTGCATTGTTGTAACACACGTGGTGAAGGAAATTACCATTTCATGCTTGGTGCATGGGAACGTGCCACGATGGGGTTGAGATGCTGGTGGAGGTGATGTCACGTGGGTGCTGTGGGTGCTGAACCACCCTGGGTTCCCCAAGGCTTGCAGAACGCAGGAGCCAGAGGGAAGCTCCAGGGTTGTCTTGTTTTGTATCTTCAGGGATGAGGAAGCACAGAACCATGAACGTCGACTGACTTGCCCACATACAAACAAAACTAGTTAGTGTCATTCCTTCCTCACCTGCTTCCACTTTCTATACTTCTCTTCCTTCTAAAATACTGTCTCCATTTGGGTCATTCTAGAGGAAGAAATTAGATGGGCCATAAAGTACCAAGTTATTAAAACACACAGGTCTCATTAGTCTGGTTTGATGTTGTCCTGAAGCCGCAGCCCCTTTACTTCCTTGCTCATAATTCCCATCTTTATCTTTCCTCATTTATCTCCCCTTCCTCCTAAGCTATCTCTAACCCATCAAGAGAGTGGGAGGGAGAGGGGGGTAGGCTGCAGGATGTGAATCTTTTCTATCTGACCCCTTCCTCCTCCTTCTTATTTGTTCTTCTGGCTGTGTATTCTTCGTTGAGAATCTGTGACAGGCCAAACTCTGTGCTGGGTCCTGTACAAGACTAAATGAAGGGATGTGCTTCTTACCCTCATGGACATTCTTCTAGGGGAAGATAGACATTCAAAAAAGTCACTAATTAAACTAGGGAACAGGTGCATGAAGAGGTTTATGTAAGGGACCTACTCTGGGTGGTCAGGGAAGGCTTCCTGAGAAAACAACATGCAAACTAAGATTTAAGGCTGCCTTGTACAAACTGTGTGTTACCTATTTATAGGCAATATCGAAACGTACAGAGAATTCATAACAAGTTCATAGATGTGATCAGAGAGTCAGCCCCTGTGGGGCATCACCATATCAGCATCACACTCAGGTGTCCAGTCTACTTCTCCAGCCGTCCTTGCATGGTATCCTGGCTCCTTGGTCCTCCTCTCTCATACAACATGGGAGAGCTCCTTTGAATTCTCTCTTTGGACCTAACCCTTCTCTGCTTACTCTGAACCCTCTCTCTCGGCAAGATCAAAGTCCTGGTTTATGCCCATTTTGGGTCAGTTGATGCCTATTAATTATTTCTAATAGCCCCTCCCGTGCCAGAATTTTTATCCTATTTGAACGGTCATTATGTGGTCACCCTACTCCAGTGGTTCTCAACCTGTGGGTCATGACCCACCGGAACTGTATGATAGGGCCGTGGCATTAGGAAGGTTAAGAACCATTGCCCTACTCACAGAACCCAGAGCTAGGCAGAAAGCTTCAGTGAAGACCTACTTGGGGTGGAAGATAATGGAGACCTGCCTGTGATCTGATGTGCGGCTAGAATCTTTTCCTACTTTCCTAATCAATTTGTGTTGTATTGATTTTCTATAGGCACTGAGTTTCATACTTAATAACCTTCAAAGTGAAGATGATAAGGGATGATTTTTTTTTTTAATATGAGAAAGAAAAAAGTACATGAGATATTAAATCCAGTCTTCCCTGTCTGGTTCGTAAAGGATTACCCATCCATCCTCCTCCAAGGTCTTTGTAAGTAAGAGACCTATGATGAGGACCTTCTGCAGCCAGGGCTTGTGAACATGTCATGTATCTGTGTGTGAGATGATGTTACTTATTATGCAAATCTACAAAGTAAGTCTAGGGAAGGCACAAGACAGCCAGACCAACCTGCACCAGGGAGGTAGCAAGAAAAGCACCAGAAGGTATCAGAAGACAGCTGAGCGGAGCTGGTAGGATTTTCTTATTTCTAAGAAGATTTCTCTAAAATTTCTAGAGTTATCAATTGAGAAAGGGTGTTAAGGGTTTGCCTTTAGGTTAACTTTCTTATTTGTGGATAAGGAGAGAGGGAAGCATATTGGAGAAAGGCCCAGGTGTTCTGGGGTACCATCATATGTTGTCTCTCGAGTGTCTAGTGGGGGCTCATGTTGAGTCTATCAAAGGAAGGTGCCAAGAAGGGGAAAAGAGCTTGGTGGGATTGTTGGGGCACGTTGATAGTTATTGCTTGATGGATTTGTTGAAAGTTCTGGTCAAATGTTTAGAGAAGTGTGGAAGGCCTAAGAAAGACTAATGAAAAGAATAGAAGATTCGGGAAAAATGAATCAAACTTAAGAGAAAAACCTGCCTAAAGCATTTTTGCCCCTGAAAAAATGTGAATTTTTTTTTTATTTTTCCAAAAATATTTATTTATTTAGAGACAGAGTCTCACTCTCTTGTCTAGGCTAGAGTGCCGTGGCATCAGCCTAGCTCGCAGCAACTTTAGACTCCTGGGCTCAAGTGATTCTCCTGCTTCAGCGTCTGATTAGCTGGAACTACAGGTGCCCACTACATTGCCTGGCTAATTGTTCTATTTTTAGTAGGGATGGGATCTGGCTTTTACTCAGGCTGGTCTAAAACTCCTGAGCTCGAGGGGTCTTCCTGCCTTGGCCTCCCAGAGAGCTAGGATTACAAGTGTGAGCCACCATGCCTGGCCTAAAATTTTTAAATTCATGTGTTTCTCGTGCCATGGGGAGTGGTTAAGATGGACTGCGTGTGCTCCCTCGTCATGCTTCATCAAGCTTAGCAGACTCCAGGGCGTTCATAGATGGGGAAGAAGTTACAAACCTTGTGAAATCCACTATTATTATATGTGTTCTGCCATCTTCAACGTGAAAGAAAAGAAAAAGTACCACAAAATAACATAGCACCCAGATTATAGTACCAGATGGGAAGACATTAAAATTTCTTTTGGACAGAGGCACTCTTCAAGTCTTAGACAGTGGTCATGGTTGGGAGCATGCATTAGTGCAGGGAATCCTGAGAAAGAAGGGGCTCTGGGTTCAGCGGAGGACGCCCTGAAGTTGCTCAGGCCAGCTTCTCAGTCTGCCTCTCCCCCTGCTGGATAAACCAGGCTCTATTGCCAGGCATTCCATGCCAGCAGGTCTAGGTAGAAAACAGAAGCATTTCCTGGACCTTAAGCACAAAGAAGAATGGAGGATTTTAAAGAACCTCATCTTAGTTGACTGCTGCCGCGTGTATTTGGAACCAGGGCTCCAGCTGGACAGCTTGGACTCTGGTATGTGGCACATAGAACGGGCAGCCCTGTTCCTGCTGAGTGTTGGAAAGCTGCTTTGAGTGGGTGGAGGACTTGTGTTTCCAGACGTGGAGCCACAGAACACAGCTTGGGCTGCCCAGTTCCTCTCCCTGTGTCTGAGGTTTCAGTAGATGACAGCATAACAAAGTAAGATGAAGGTGGCCCATGTTTAGAAATGGCTTCCTCGCGCCTTCTGCCAAATTCAGGTGTGGACAAGGACATGGATGGAAGGGGAATGATGCCTTGTCTGGCTTTGGGTGGTGGGGGCAGTGAGTGTGACTTTGCTAAAGAGCCCCACGTGCTGACGTTTCTTTCTTTGGCTGCCATTGGTTGTTTCCCCGGCTGGTTTCTCTTCCCTCTCTGGCCACGATGAGGGCGGCAGACGGGGATGGTGCATCCTGCAGGGCTGGCTTCTCTGGTCATTGTTGTACCTTGTCTAGAAGACAGCCAGCATGTCTACAGGTGGCCTCACAAGCTTGCTGATGACTGCCAGAGTGTTTGGAAAACCACCAAATGAAGAAATTAACTTGCTAAAAGCTGTGGCGGCATGCTTTAGATCTGGGTACACCTTTAAGTGCCTGAAGATCACAAAACTGATCCCTTGGAAGAAGCTGAGAACATTCACCGTAAACACTTTAGAATAAAAAATGGAAACCATTGCACAAATTGCTACAAAGCAAAAGTGAAATCACAGGTGAAACTGGACCCTGCAGAGGACTGTATGTCCAGAAAATTGCTTATCGTTTCTTTTTTTTGAGACAGAGTCTCACTGTGTCATCCTCGGTAGAGTGCTTTGGCATCACAGCTCACAGCAACCTCAAATTCTTGTGTTTAAGTGAGTCTCTTGCCTTAGCCTCCCAAGTAGCTGGGACTACAGGTGCTCGCCACAATGCCCGGCTATTTGTTTTTTTGTTGTGATTGTCATTGTTGTTTAGCTGGCCCAGACCAGGTTTGAACCCACCAGCCTCGGTGTACGTGGCTGGTGTTTATTATCCTTTCTTTACCGTAATCTTGAGAATTCTCCTGTTCTCTATCTTTTTCAGTATCTCAGAAACCAAACAGATTTTTTAAAAAGGCTGCTAAGTTGTTTAAAATTCAACATTTCAAGGATTCATTTGTAACAAAACGCAAAGCATTAAAAATAAACATAGGAATAAATTTGATTAGTAAGTCTTCTATTTTCTTCAGAGTGTACTTTTACATTTAATATGGAAAAGGACAATTTTGTGAGCAAAGCCTGTTATACCTCGAAACGTTTTTATATTCTTGAACTAACAGAGAAAAGAGAGATTTGTGTGAGATGCAGGAGTTAAAAAGTTGCATTTAAAATTAGGAGCAGTGTAGCAAAAGGAGGGTCCTGGCAGTGGACTTGGGAGTCCCTCCTGGCCACGTCACAGAAAGGCTTTCGGTACCTTGGTTTTCTTATTTATCAGTATGGGGGTTGAACTATCTGTTAAAGTTGTTTTCAGCCCTAAATTTCATTCCATTCATTCTGGCACAAGTGTTTAGTAAGGGCCTTGTACTATGAAAGATAGAAAGGGAGTTCCTGCCCTTCCAATATAGGGATTATCCTCTAAGAGCAAGGAGAGACCAAGCGTTATACTATAAAATTGCACAGGGTTCTGCCATAGGGGAAGGAAATACACCAGGAGGTGGCTCACACCTGTGATCCCAGCACCCTGGGAGGCCAAGGTAGGAGGATCACCTCAGCTCAGGCGTTTGAGACCAGCCTGAGCAAGAGCTGGACTCCACTCTATTATTTTCTAAAAGTAGGAAAGCTAGCTGGGCATAGTGGTGCGTGCCTATAGTCCAAGCTACTTGGTAGGCTGAGGCAAGAAGATCGCTTGAGCCCAGGAGTTTGAGGTTTCTGTGAGGTCTGACAACATGGCACTCTACCCAGAGTGAATGAGTGAGTCTGTCTCAACAACAACAAAAAAAGGCTGGGCCGGGTGGCTCACACCTGTAATCCTGGCACTCTGGGAGGCTGAGTCGAGTGGATTGTCTGAGCTCAGAAGTTCAACACCAGCCTGAGCAAGAGTGAGACTCTGTCTCTACGAAAAATAGAAGAAAGAAAAACCTAGCATGGAGAGTGGGCACCTGTAGACCCAGCTACTCAGGAGGCTGAAGCAAGAGAGTTGCTTGAGCCTAAGAGTTTGAGGTTGCTGTGAGCTATGACACCATGGCACCCTATCCAGGGCAATAAAGTGATACTCTGTTTCCAAAAAGAAAAAAGAAGTGGAAAGAAATAAAATGCTGTTGAGTTTAGCACAAGGTGAGAGAGAGAGGTGGAGAGAGCATCTAATGCAGTGGTTCTCAACCTGTGGGTCGTGACCCCTTTGGACTGTATTAAAGGTTCGCGGCATTAGGAAGGTTGAGAACCACTGATCTAATGGGAGGCTGAAGGAAGGGTTCTGAAATGGTGACATTTGAAGATACATTTCAATAATTTTTAAAATTTTCTTTAGAAAGTAAGTAGACCAGTATTCTCAAGTTCCTCCAGCCAGCCTCAGGAGGTTTTATCTCTTGCCTAATGGTGCAATCCAGCGACACCTGAACTCCAGTGACAGGTATTTGCAAGTGGACTTGTAACGTCAGAGACCAGGGAAAGAGACCTGCAGCGTTCTTCACGTCATAGCGGGACACTCCCTCCATCCTCCTCTGAGGAAGCCTTTGCCTAGTTCCGAAACCACCTCCCTGCACTTGCCTGCGGGGTACCCTTCCTCACTTTCTGGGATGCCGCAGGAAACCTTAAAAAGAAGTTATTTCAGGGAAACAAACCCAACCAAAAAACTCCACTGCTAATTCTGCTCTTCAGTGGGTGGATTATTTTATGTACCAGATTCACAGTAACAGAAGTATTTCCTACAAGGGAAGGGACTCCTGCTGCATTTGAGCCAAATTAATTTAGCCAGGAATTAAAAATAGCCTCAAAGGCTTATATCCGCATCCACAGTTCTGGTGAGCGGAAGGAGGCAGTGGGGTGGTGGAATGTCCATTCTCTCCGCCTACCACGTGTGGCCCAGGGAGAAGAGACAGGGTTGTGTATTACTTTGTGTTCTGTACTTGATTATCTGAGAAGAAACGCCTGGTGTAACTGCAAAAACAAAGTGCAGAGATTTTAACCAGTGACTAGAAGACTGGTTTTCAAGGGAGTCGTCCTCTCTTCAATTTAATCCCCTGGTTTAAGTTGCCCCTGCCAGGACATATTTCAGAACTCTACTTTTGCAATGGCCTGTAAGGCCAGTAAGCAGATTCTTCTAAAAATCTTCATTCTTGGCAAGTTGTCAGCCTTCGAGGGTGCAGTGAAATTGTTCGGGAAGGCACCCAAAGGTCCAGTGAAACCAGCTCAGAATAAGGGGCTCTTGTAGATGGGTAGTACTGTTTTTGGTCAAAAAGGAGGTAAGCTGATAAATGAGAAAGAGTGCTTTTGTTACGAAACTTATAAACTATCTCTGGCATCAGGTCTGAGAGACTGTGTGTGAATGCTACACAGAGAGAGTGTTTGAATCACTATGTAGCCTCCCAGGGGCCATTTAAGTTAACGTGCTTGTTTTTAAATTTTTTTTTTTTTTTTTAATAGATTAGGATTAAGTAGCTGGGACTACAGGTATGCACCATTGCACCTGACACATTTGTTTTTTAGAAAACAAATTGTAGCACTGGTTAATGATCACACACTTACACAGTGAATTCCACCAGGGAAGACCCTTCATGGGAAGGCCTGGTCTTTTCTCTTTGCAAACACGGCATCTGGCACAGATCAGATGCTCAAAAAATATCTGTTGAACCAAAGAGAATGGATTATCAGAGTGATAACCTAACTTGACCACCAGTTATACCTCATATTTATCTGTTCTTGAATTATTTAAATATTTTCAGCCATGCATGGGACTTCCTCTGGACTTTCCTGATACCTGGGAGCAGGTGTTTCGTCAGTGTCATTGTGAAGCCACCTGGGGGCAAGGTGGAACACACAGCTGGTGGGCTTTCCTGCTCTCTGTAGTTGCTATTTTAAATCACTGTCTTAACTAGGAAGTATTTGGACTTTAGATTAAAAAGTACTAGATCTAGGCAGTAGGTTTTGACTGGTTGCAATCAACAATGAGTATGGATTTCTTGTTTGTTTTTCCTGACCCATCCAAGTTGAACTGAGTTGACCCATGAACTCAGACAGTTCATCATGTACATACAACCAGTTTACCTGTGTCTGAGAACTGTTTTTGGATAATTGCCTTGGGAGCCTATTGCAGGAGCTCAAATCACTGGCAACTCTGCTGGAAGATCCAGGTCACAAGTCATGGCATCTTTATATTATTTGATGTATATTCAGCATCTGTTACGAGGTTGAGCATTTATTTTGTGCCAGGTGTGATGGGACACAAAGGTTTAAAAACCATGGTGCCTGTCTTCAAACAGCTTGTCCTTAGTGGGAGATCTTATGTGTGAATAAACAGTATTCAAGTAGTTATGTTAGTGGATAACGTATATAAAAGCATTGGAAATAAATGGTATTCCTGCATTTTACAAATGTGAAAACTGAGGCTTAGAAGTGATGCAGTGAGTTTGCAGCGTCCAGTGGTAAGTGGAGACAGAAACTTGGTCCTGGGTCTCTCAGCTTCCAAACCCGTCCTCTTTCCTTGGTACCCCTTTGAGGGCAGATTTCCCGTCAGTGAAGGCTCTGTTCTTCTGGGTAGAGTCTGGAGTTATTATAACTGTGGGAAATTTGAAGATGGTAAGAGAAGGTGGGGAGGATGTAATCCTGAGATATTAGCAGTAAAAACCTACACAGGGGAGGCCAGCAGGGCCAGGGGGTCCCGAGGAAGCCTGCAGCTGTTTGGGTACTTGGATCGGGCTCTTCTGAAGAGGGCATAGAGGGATTTTTCAGGACACTGGGTTTCTGGAAAGATTTGCTTCAAGTGTCTACAGCCTGAGCTGAAAGCCAGCCCAGGGAGCTTTTAGACTCATCCCTGAGGATTGTTCCTGGATTCTTGTGAGTCACTTTTTTATAGAAGCAGAGCTCAAAGTCCCATTCTGTTAGCTGGTACCTTCCTCTCCTTGGCTCTGTTTTCTGTTTTTCCTGCTTAATAATTTCCAGTAGGAGATTTAGGAAAGAGAAGTGAGTTTCCCGGGATGAGGAGAGGTTTACAGTGCATGTGCTAGCTAGCTCTATGCCCATGGCATTTGTTTATTTACAGTGGGATCAGGGGCCAGAACCAAGCATAACAATCAAATAAACCCACTTACTGGGAATTCTGTTTTAGCCTCTGACGACGGCTCAGAGAGGAGCAGAGTGTGTGCGTGCCAGGGCTCCTGCTTCACAGTGCTTTGCTTTCTGTTGTGCCGGGAGCTGGGATCAAACACCCTCAGACTTAGAGGCCAGGGCCAGCAGGAGTGTATGAACAATGGCAAGGTCCATGGTTCTCACTGTTCTGTTACTCATTCCACATATTCTGTTTGTTTTTATAGTGCAGCACATGGCCAGAGCATACTTCTGAGAATGATAAGCCGAGGAAGAGCCAGGTTCTTAGAAGAACATCCTTGTTGTCTGACAGCATTGCCACTGGGCATCAGAGTTGTCCTCACAACTGCTCTATTGTAGAACATTGGTTCTCAGCCTGTGGGTCGTGACCCACAGGAACTGTGTTAAAGGGCCACAGCATTAGGGAGGTTGAGAACCACTGGTGTAGAGGGTTCCTGGATTATATTCTTCACGTGGAAACCGTGCTCTGCCCCTGAGCAAGGTGTCACTCTGGACTGACTCTCTTTCTGCACTCTTGACTGTTCTAATGCATCCTCTCCACAGTCCCAGCCAGTCTCACCCCTGTCAGCCTGGTCCATGGTGGCCTAACCTAGGCTGCCCTCTTTATTGGCTCCCAAGCCAGAAGCCTCAGGATTTTCTTGGCTGGTTCCATCTCTTTTGTCTCCATACCTAATAGATTTCCACATTCTGTGGTTTCTGTTTCCAAGATCTCGCCTCTTCATCATCATAACCACTGTCTTGATGAGGCCTCATCATCCTACCAGTTGGTCTTACTGACTCCAGACTGGCCCTCCTCTAGGCTACCCTTCATGTTGCCAGAGAGTGGTACTCTGGTTGTTTTATTTTTTACTTTTTTTCTAAAGTCTGATTATACACTCTCTTGCTTAACATTTTCCAGGGTCACATGTGATGGGCTCATTGCCATTTTGCCATTTACCTGTGGCTGTTGTTGCCCAGGGGACAGGCTTGCTTCCTGCTCCATGTTGACCTCTCCAGCGGGGACGCATGGGTTTCTTACATGGTAGTGGCAATTCTGCAAGAAGCCAGGTGTGTACTTAAACTTCAGGCACTGAAAAGTCTCTCGACAGGAAAAAGGAAAAGTAAAAAAGACGTCCTACAGATAGTAGCTTCCAATTAGGAAACAGCTGGTATCGATTCTGAGAGAATCCCCTGGAATATTTTACTGATACTCTGCTCAAACTGAAGTGTACACACTTAACAAGCTTCCCCGGGTATCCCATGGGCCAGAGGCCAGAGTCTGAGTGTAGGTTCACTAGTCAGGGTTCTCTGAGAAACAGAACCCATAGGGTGTGTGTGTGTGTGTGTGTTTGTGTCTGTCTGTCTGTCTCTAAAGAGATCTAATAGAAAGAACTGACTCATGCAGTCATGGAGGATGACAAGCCCCAAGATTTACAGGGTGACTTGGCAAGCTGCCGACTCAGGAAAGCCAAAGGCAAAGTTCCAGCCTGATTTTGAAGGCCTGAGAACCAGAAAAGCTGAGGAGATGGCAGTGCCAACTGAAGGCAGAAGGCTGGCAAGCGCCAGACTCAGGAAGAACTGATGTTATCAGATTGATTCCAAAAGCAGGGAAAAAGCAGATGCCCAAATTTAAAGGCCCTCAGGCTGGAAGAATTCTCTGTTACGTAGGGGAGGGTTAGCCTTTGTGCTCTGATCAGGCCTTCAGCTGACTGGATGAGGCCTGCCGCATGACAGTCTGCTTTACTCAGCCTACCAATCTAGATCGAGTCATCATAAAAAATACCCTCATAGAAACAGCTAGAATAACGTTTGACCAAATGTCTGGGCACCCGGTGGCCCAGTCAAGTTAATGCATAAAATTATCACAAAGGGAGTGGGTGCTAGGAGGGGTGAGTCACTGGGCCATCAATGCAACGGTTTATCACAGGAAGATTTGTTTTTGTTATAACATCACACTTTCTTTCCCCCAAATCTTACTCATCTCTGTATCCCCGATGCCTTGTATTATCTCTTACTCAGAGAGAATGGTCATTAATGTTTTTTGAAAGAGTGAATGAAAAAATGAGGTCTCTGATCCCAAAATAATTTCTTCGGTTTGAGCAGAGTATCAGCAAAATATTCCAGGGGATTCTTTCAAAATCGATGCCAGCTGTTTCCTAATTGGAAGTTACTATCTGTAGGACGTCTTTTTTACTTTTTCCTTTTTCCTGTCGAGAGACTTTCAGCGCCTGAAGTTTAAGTCTAACTGAATTATGCAAGATGCTCATTGAACTTTGCTTGCGGTGTGACCAGAATGTTGTAACCTGGCAAACATTTTTTGGTTAAATGCAGGTAGGAAAAACAGCCTACGGAAGGGCAATCCTTACTTTGTCAGCTACGTATTTTAGATGGATCTTCTTTAGGATGATTGCCAATTATATACCTGATTTGGAGAGGCTCACAACAAATCCTAATTCAAAGGGGAGCATGATATAGAGAGCTAAGAGCTAAAGAGTCAGGAGTCTTTGATTCCCCTTCCATTTGATCACTGTGTCTCTGGGTGCATATATGATAGATCTGCCTATCTTTGCCGAGTATATAATCTATGCGAAAGTCACAGAGGTTGCTATTCCTACTCATGAGAAATTGCGTATGAAAGATCTTGAAATGCAGATTATAACTGTTTTACCACGGGTGAGGAGTTTTTCTTCAGAAGGCTGCTGTTAGCTTGCTGCTTGCGAGCTGTAGTTTCAAGTCCCCAGCCCGTCTCTCCCCATGTCTTTCTCAAGATGGGGAAGCGTCGTAGAATGAACACGGAATAGGGAAATGTTTAAAACACGAGAATTTCATGATATTCTCTGTGAAGGAGGGCAATTTTGGGTTTCTAGATATTAAGCTGTATCATGACTCATTTGTTCTTAAACAGGCCGTTCTCCAGTTACTAAAATTAATCACCAAAGACGAGGGAAGCTTGAGAAAGAAGAGGAGTTCATACTGCAGATCTTAAAATTAGCAAGGCAGGGCTGCTCTTTTTTGCATTTGCAAAGTTTGAATGATGTGCTGGGATTAAGGTAATTCATTTTAATCCATTCCCTCCCCCCCCATTAAGGATCGGTAACTTAGAATCCCTTGATGTATGTATAGAACTAGAAGTGGGGGGAGAACAGCATTAGATGCACATGGCAAAGACATGGCTTACGTAAGTAGAACAGACCTTGTCTGCTGGTCCCTGTGCCCACTGTTGGTTTGGAAACATATGGTTGGGTCAGTTCATGTTTTCACATAGTAAACGGCTGTTGAACCCGGAGCCAAACAATGGGGGAGCCTGACAAAATAGCCTCTGAGCAGTGCACAGCTTGCCAAAGAGCCTCCTAACTTGGTTTCCCGTCTTATTCCTGAAGTTTATCCTCCACGGCAGCCAGCATGGTGTTTTGCATGTATCCGGGAGATCTAATCACCGTGTCTCTCCATATACACCCTTCAGTCCTGCCCCTCCCCAACTATCAGAATAAAATACCTGCTTCTTACCCTGGTCAGCAAGGCCAGTCATGGTTGTGACCTGGCTCCTGCCTGCCTCGCTGACCGCACCATGCCAAGCTCATTTGCACCTTCGGGCTGTCGTACTGGGGAGGTTTTCTGCATGGAACTGGTTCCCAAGTCTTTAGATGCCCATTTACCTGATTCAGGACTCTGCTGAGATGACCCCTTTTTAGACAGGCCTTTCAGACCACACCCCCACCTCATTATTTTCTATTTGTTTATCCTCATTTATGCACTGGTAGCCTTTATCACCATCTGAAACCATATTATTTATTTGTGTTTTGATTATTGTCTATCTATCCACCAGCATGAAGGCACCATTAGTTCCAGGGACATTATCTTACTTGTCTTTAACCTAAAACAGTGCCTGGCACACAGCAGATACTCAATAGGTATTTGTTAGCTAGATGAATGAATGGAAATCTGTTTCCATTCTACGAAACAGATGAAAAATCTTACAGGGTCTTTTTATTTGTTCACTTCTAAGAATAAAACAGAAAGAAAATGTCCCGACGTCACCAGTAGAGACTTTTCCCTTTCCGTGACTCTGATACCTTATCATGTCCTAATAAATGGGCCTCAGCAGTGAAACCTGAGACCTACTGTGTGGTGGACATCTTCCAAACAAAAAAGCGTGT
>CAUYQV010046523.1:0-14796 GCA_963574575.1 Galagoides demidoff
AGTCTGGTGAGATTAAAACACTGTAGAATAAAAAAGCTACTGCTAAGAGTAGAATCAGAATGTTTTAAAACTATAACTGAGAAAATGACATGAAGGCTGTGTTGATCAGTTTGATGGAAGTATTTCGGATTGCATGTGAAAGCCCCACACTGTACCCCAGAAGTGTATTAATGTACATAGTTACCATTCAATAAAAATAAATAAATAAATAAAAAATTATCTTTGTAACCTAAAACATTTATGCATCCTTAATATTTTGAAATTAAAAAAAATTAATGTAGATGGTTTAAATGGCCCACTCAAAAGGTATAGGTTGTGGTATGGATAAAAAGAACATAACCTAAGCATACACCATCTTTAAGAAACCCACATAGTTCATAAAGACTCATATAAACTCATATAAACTCAAGGTAAAAAATGGGAGAAAATAGTTCATGCAAATATAATGAATTGATTAGGAGTAGTTACATTTTCCAAAATAGACTTTATAATAACAGCAGTAAATAAAACCAAGAATGTTCATCATATGATAAGAGATCAACTTATAAGAACTCTAACTATAGGAGGGAGCAAGATGGCAGCAGAGTAATACCTTCTTTGCAACTGGGTGCAGTGAGATTGGGGAGAGAAGATTCCAGCCATCTGTTGTTTGTGGATTCTGCCCAGAAACATCCCTTTAAGGACATATGGAGACAGCAAGAGACTTTTGGACCCCAGGAGGAAGACAAAAATGGTGAAGAACTGGCAAGTGGTTGTGTGCATTCAGTCTGAGACCATGACTACCACAGCTGTTATTTCAATAGCAGTGAAATTGCAAACAGGGAAGGCCTTACTTTTGGGCTGTTTTGTTTTTTGGACTTGGGCACTTGGTTGAAATACCTTGGGAAAACTCAGGCAAGATTGTGGAGGACTTTAAGTGTTGTGTAAGGCCCTGGACTGAACTGCTGAGCTGGAAGAGACCTAATATTGTTCAGCTGTGGGCCATGCACAGCCACTGTGGGAGAACCACCCCTGCAGACTCTGCCCTCAGGGTTGCAGAGCAAGGCTTTGGCTGGGAGACCTTTCTCTAGTCTAGTTAACAAGCAAGTTAACTAGTGACTGAGCAGTGCCAAAGACTGGGACTGTGACGCTGGGCAAGAGTGAATATTTCAGTGTTTGGCAGTAGTAGGGCTACTTTACAGCCTTGGCCCTCAGACACATAGAGTGAGACCAGTTTTGGTGCACTGGATAAGGGAGCAGGAAGTTAAGGAGAGATCCCAGCAACAAGTGTTTTCCTAGGAAAGCTTCTGCTTAGCTAAGGTTAATGGTTTACAATGTCTTTTAAGTGGGCTGAGGAGAGATTTAGGCTCTCAACTCTTCAGGGTCTGACAAATCAGCAGAAGTTTCCAGTCTCCAACTCATACAGCTATATCAACATTGTGATTAACATCTCATGCCCCGGAAGATCACTTGTTGCCCAGATAATATTCAGCAAGATATACATACTGCTTTGTTTTTGTTTTTGGATTTGTTTTGTTTTGATTCTTTTTTAAATTTATTTCAACATTTTCCCTCTAGATTTTTCTTTCTTCATTTATCTAGTTCAAATATAATTTTCCATTGCTGCCTTATTTGATAATAAGGACTTCTTTTTTTGCTAGTGTTTCTGTGCCTATTAATTGGTTTTTCCCCTAATCTTATCCTATAAGGTTTTCTGTTTGTTTGTTTGGTTTGATTTATAGTATTTTTGTCTTTCCTCTCTATTTGGTGGAGGTGGGGTAGGGTATCTGAACAAGCTAGCAAAGAGCTGCTGACCTTAGGGGAACCAACGAACCCTGCACTCCCAGAGGTAAGGGGATCTCAAGGTTGAGTCAAAGCATCTTACTGTACACCTTTTTTATTCCTGTCTCCCTCTTTCTGTGCCTCTCTTCTTTTTGTTAATATTCTCTTTTACTCACCCTGTCTCCTTTCTCTTTTTTTCTAAATATTTTTTCCTTTCTTGCTCCTCAATCTTCTCATCCTTTTGGTCCTGTACCAAAAGGACTCACTGAAACCTTAGGCCAGAGGCTCAGTAACTTAAAGAGCAAGAGGAAGTGAAATGACAATTAAGGCAAGGAAACAGATAAAAGAAAACACTCATGAGGAAAAATCAGCAGAAAAATCCTGGCAACATGAAAAATCAGTCCAGAGCAACCCCCACAAGGGACCCTGAAAGAGCTTCTGAGGGGATTCCACCTATAAAGAAATGTTAGAAATGACAGAAGGAGAATTTAAAATACAGATGATGAAAAAAATGAAGGAAATTGCTGAGAAAGTGGAAAATAACTAAAAGGAAATCCAAAAACAAAATCGAATAAGAGATGAATGATATGAAAAATATAGAAAGGATATAGCAGAGCTGAAGGAATTGAATCAGTCAATTAGAGAACTTAAAGATTCAATAGAAAGTATCAACAACAGATTAGACCATACAGAAGAAAGAATCTCAGAGGTAGAGGACAAAGCTCTTGAGATAACTCAGATAGTTAAAGAGGCAGAAAAGGAGACAAGGCAGAACATTCACTGACAGAATTATGGGACTTTATGAAGAATTCAAACATACAAGTTATAGATATCTCAGAAGAGGAAGAAGAATGCCCCAGAGGAATGAAAGCCATACTAGAGAATATTATAAATGAAAATTTTCCAAATATCATAAAAGATTCTGACACACTCCTTTCATAGGGATATTAGATTCCAGGTAGCCTCAACTCTAATAGAGCTTCAAGACACATTGTTAAGAACCTTTGTCCAAGACAAAAGATTCTGCAAGCTGCCAGGAGTAAGTGCCAGTTGACCTACAAGGTCAAATCCATCAGGGTTACTGAAGACTTCTCTAATGAAACTTTCCAAGGCAGAAGACAATAGTCATCAAACTTTAATCTATTTAAACAGAACAATTTCCATCCCAGACTTCTATATGCCACTAAGCTAAGTGTGAAAATTGATGGAGAAGTCAAATCTGTTACTGATATGAAAACATTGAGGAAATTTGCCACAACACCAGCTCTATAGGAAATACTTCAACCTGTTCTATACACTGACCATCACAATAGACTACCAGCAAAGTAAGCACACAGGAATTAAAGGACAGAAACTAGCTTCCACAATGATGCAAAAGATAAAACTAAGCAATGGACTTTCACAAAATAAGATCAAGAGAATGCTGCCACACTTATCAATCATCTCAATAAATGTTAATGGCTTGAATTCCCCACTGAAGAGGCATAGACTGGCTGATTGGATTAAAATACACAAGTCATCCATTTGCTATCTGCAGGAAACATAATGTAGCCTCAAAAGATAAATTAAAACTCAGAGTTAAGGGTTAGAAGACAATTTTTTTAGGGAAATGGAATTAAGAAGAAAAGAGGAGTTGCAATCTTATATTCACATGCATGTGGACTTAAAGCAACTAAAGTCAAAAAAGACAAAGATGATCACTTCATATTGGTCAAAGAAAAAATACAACACAAAATGTTTCAATTCTAAATATTTATGCATCCAAATTAAATGCTCCCAGATTCCTGAAACAGACCTTAATTAGTCTGAGCAATATGATATCCTACAGCTCCTCCTTTCGAAGAGGACTTTAGCACTCCTATTACAAAGCTGGACAGATCCTCAAAATGGAAATTAAACAAAGATATAAGGGACTTTAATGAAACCCTAGAACAACTGTGCTTGATAGACATATATAAAACACTCCATCCCAAAGATCCATAATATACATTCTTCTCATCAACCCATGGAACATTCTCCAAAATTGATCATGTCCTAGGACACAAAACAAATCTCAACAAAATCAAAAGAATTGAAATTTTACCTTGTATCATCTCATAACACAAGGCACTAAAGGTGGAACTCAACTAAACAAAAATGTTCAACTCCACATGGAAATTAAACAATCTTATGCTGAATGACAGTTGGGTGCTGAAAGAAATAAAAGAGGAAATCATTAACTTCCTTGAGCACAACAACAATGAAGACACAAGCTACCAAAACTTGTGCAATGTAGCACAAGCAGTCCTGAGAGGAAAATTTATTGCTTTAGATGCCTACATTTGAAAAACAGAAAGAGAGCGCATCAACAAACTCACAAGCCATCTTATGGAATTGGAAAAAGAAGAACCTAAACCCAGCAGAAGAAAAGAAATATCCAAAATTAAATCAGAGATCAATGAAATTGAAAACAAAACAATCATTGAGAAAATTAATGAAACAAGGAGTTGGTTTTTTGAAAAAATAAATAAAATAGGTAAAACTTTGGCCAGGCTAACTAGAAATAGAAAAGTAAAATCTCTAGTACTCTCAATAGGAAATGATATAGGGGAAATAACAATTGCTACCACAGATATATAAGAGATTATCTCTGAATACTACCAGAAACTCTATGCCCAGAAATTTGACAATGTGAAGAAAATGTATCAATATTTGGAATCACACCATCTCCCTAGACTTAGCCCAGATGAAATAGACCTCCTGAACAGACCTATTTCAAGCACTGAGATCAAAGAAACAATAAAAAATCTCCCAACAAAAAAAATGCCCTGATCCAGATGGCTTCACACCAGAATTCTATCAAACTTTCAAAGAAGAGCTTATTCCCATACTGCAGAAATTATTCCAAAACATTGAGGAAGAAGGAATCTTCCCCAACATGTTCTATGAAGCAAACATCACCCTGATATCAAAACGAGGGAAAGACCCAACTAAAAAGGAGGAGAACTTTAGAGCAATTTCACTAATGAATATAGATGCAAAAATTCTCAACAAAATCCTAGCCAATAGATTACAGTTTATCATCAAAAAGTCATACTATGATCAAGCAGGTTTCATCCAGGGATGCAAGGCTGGTTTAACATATAAAAATCCATTAATGTTATTCACCATATCAACAGAAGCAAAAACAAAGACCATAAGATCCTCTCAATAAATGCATAAAAAGCATTCGATAAAATCCAGCATCCTTTTCTAATTAGAACACTGAAGAGTATAGGCATACATGGCACAATTCTGAAACCTATCTATGATAAACTTACAGCTAAAATTTTACTGAATGGACTAAAACTAAAAGCTCTTCCTCTCAGAAGTGGAACTAGACAAGGTTGTCCTTTGTCACCATTACTATTCAACATAGTGCTGGAAGTTCTAGCCAATACAATTAGGCAAGACATGAAAATAAAGGGCATCCAAATGGGACCAGAGGAGGTCAATATCTCCCTCTTTGCTGATGATATGACCTTATACTTAGAGAACCCCAAAGACTCAACCACAAGACTCCTGGAAGTCATCAAAAAATACAGTAATGTTTCAGGATATAAAATCAATGTCCACAAGTCAGCAGCATTTGTATAAGCCAACAACAGCCAAGATGAGAGGCTAAATAAGGACACAACTCCCTTCACCATAGCTTCACAGAAAATGAAATACCTAGGAATATGCCTAACAAAAGAGGTAAAGGACCTCTATAAAGAAAATTATGAAACCCTAAAAAAGGAAATAGCAGAGGATATTAACAAATGGAAGAACATACCATGCTCATGGCTGAAAAGAATCAACATTGTTAAAATGTCTATACTTCCCAAAGCAATCTACCAATTCAATGCCATCCCTATTAAAATACCAACATTGTACTTTCAAGACTTGGAAAAAATGATTCTTGGTTTTGTACGAACCAGAAAAAAACCCATATAGCTAAGGCAGTTCTTAGTAATAACAACAAAGCCGGGGGCATCAGGATACCAGATTTTTGGCTATACTACAAGGACATAGTGATCAAGAATACATGGCACTAACACAAAAATAGAGACATAGACATTTGGAATCAAATAGAAAACCAGGAAATGAAACTAACATCTTACAACCACCAGATCTTCAACAAACCAAACAAGAACATACACTGGGGAAAAGAATCCATATTCAATAAATGGTGCTGGGAGAACTGGATATTCACATGTGAAAGACTGAAACTGGACCCACATCTTTTTCCACTCACAAAAATTGATTCAAGTTGGATAAAGGACTTAAATTTAAGGCATGAAATGATAAAAGTCCTCAAAGAAAGCATGGGAAAAACACTGAAAGATATTGCCCGGAGAAAGACTTTTAGAAGACTTCCATGGTAACTACAACTACATCAAAAATAAACAAACAGGACTCAATTAAACTGAAAAGCTTCTGTACAGCTAAGGAGACAATAAGCAAAGCAAATAAACAACCTACACACTGGTAAAAGATATTTGCATGTGATGAATCAGTGAAAAGCTTGATGACTAGTATCTACAGAGAACTCAAATTAAACCACATGAAAAAAGCCATATATATATTTATCCCATATATCAATGGGAAAGAGGCATGAATAGATGAATGGCTAGCAAACATATGAAAAAATGCTTATTGTCTCTAATTATTAGAGAAATGCACTTCAAAACCACCCTGAGATACAATCTAACCCCATCGAGAATGGCCCACATCACAAAAATCTCAAAACCACAGATGCTGGCATGGATGTGGAGAGAAAGGAACACTTTTACACTGCTGGAGGGACTGAAAACTAATACAACCTTTTTGGAAGGAAGTATGGAGAACCCTCAAAGAACTCAAGCTAGACCTCCCATTTGATCCAGCAATCCCATTACTGGGCATCTACCCAGACAGAAAAAAATCCTTTTATCAAAAGAACACTTGAATTAGACTGTTGATTGCAGCTCAATGTACAATTGCTAAAATGTGCAAACAGCCTAAATGCCCCCCAACCCAGGAACAGATTAACAAACTGTGGTATATGTATACCATGGAATACTATTCAGCCATTAAAAAATGGAGACTTTACATCCTTTATATTAACCTGGATGGATGTGGAACACATTATTATTAGTAAAGCATCACAAAAATGGAGAAGCATGAATCCTATGTATTCAATTTTGATATGACAACAATTAATGCCCTAGTTCTTGGTGGTGGGTGGGGGAAGTGGAGAGCAGAGAGAGGGAAGGAGGGAAGGGGTGGGGTCTTAGTGTGTGACACACCTCTTGGGGGCAAGACACGATTGTAACAGGGACTTTACCTAACAAATGCCATCAATGTAACCTGGTTTCTTGTACCCTCAATGAATCCCCGACAATAATTTTAAAAAAGTATTAGTGGCAAAAAAAAATATATATATATATACACATATAAATAAAGAACTCTAAATAAATGTGCACAAACATCAGGAACTCCCAAATGCACAAAACGAGTACTACTAGACTTAAGGGATGAAATACAAGGCAACATCATAATAGCTATGAAATTCATCACTCGACTCTCAAAATAAGCATATCATCAAGGCACACTACCTATGGAGAAACATTGGCTTTGAATAAGACTTTACAACAAATAAATCTAACAGACATTCACAGAATATTCAACCCCAAAACTACAGAGTATACATTCTTATCATCAGCACAGGGAACATTTTCTTAGATCATGTGTCAGATAACAAAACACATCTCAGAAAATTAAACAGAAATTAAAATCATACCAGGTATCTTCTCAGATTACAGTGGAATAAAACTAGAAATCCCTACCAAGAGGAACTCACAAAATTACAACACCACCTGGAAATTAAGCAACCTTCTGCTAAACAACTCTTTGGTCAATGAGGAAATGAAATGGAAATCAAAAGTTTTTTCAAATTTAATGACAAAAGCCACACATGCTACCAACATCTCTGATACAATAATAGCAATACTAAAAGGAAAGTGCATACCACTAAGCAGCTACATGAAAAAGACACCTTCTCACCAACACTTTTTATTATCTTACTTTTTAATTCTAACCATCCATGTGAGTGCAAATTAGTAACTCATTGAGGTTTTATTTGCATTTCTCTAGTAAGTCTCACAAAATTTTTGAATATATCAGCTTTTACTGAAAGAGACCAAGACAGTGCAAAGTGAAATGTCTACGACCCTAGCCTACAATGATCATGCAATAGGCCAAGAAAACTACTCAGCTATAACATGGAAATATTTTTCTGGAAGAGGAAGGTTGATCCATAGCATGGAAACAAAAGGTCCAGAGGTAGAGCCAAGAGACACAGAGACAACTTAACATGGAGTAGGTCCCGGCCCCATTGAAGAAAATAACAATTTGTATACCATTGAATTTTGGAAATCTTATGATATGTGGCTACTATATTCACCCTTTATAAACCAAAGTATTTACTGAAGTGTATACATTTTAAAATTATTATTGTCATTAATAAACTAATATTAATATTTGTGTCTATGGACATGAAGGCTGTGTTGATCAGTTTGATGGAAGTATTTCGGATTGCATGTGAAAACCCCACACTGTACCCCAGAAGTGCATTAATGTACATAGTTACCATTCAATTAAAAAAAAAAAAGATTTGTGTCTATGAATTCCTATATCTGAAATCTTAATGGTTCTTTTTCTGTTTTTTGCTATTTCAACTTTCCCCCACGTTTGTTATCTTATTCCTTTGTGACAGTCATTATTATTCACTGTATGTATTGAGGCTTGGCCCTGTGATACCACCTGTCCTTAACCATCATATCCAAGTTCAAGGCTTGAGGTCTGTAACTTTACGGGGCTCCTCATCTCTGCCAGGCGTGGTTACATAAGGTTGCCCTTTATCCCGTGGAAAAATGTAAGAGGCATTAATCAGACTTCTCATCTAATCAAGCCCTAGGCTTTCATTTGTGCCCTTTTCAACCCCAAAAGAACATTAAATGCACAGCACATATTGGGTACACTTTCTTCTCACTTGTCAAATTCTCCTTAGCAAAAGCACTTTTGAGAATTAGGTTCTCACACTTTCTGGTGAAGCTGTTCCTCCCTATTCTCTAGACTCTAAAGTGACAGTATAGACATATCTAACACTTTATCATTTATTTTCACTGTTGTCACCATGGGATTGATTAAAATGACCAACCCTACTATTGTTGGAACAGAAATGTAAATTATATGCTTGTGAATGGAAGACTAGACTCATACAATTGTTCACAGATATCACCATATTTGGAATAAACTGTCTTCCCTCCTGTAACTGTTACTCAGGTGTTATGTTTCCAGCAAGACCTGCAATGACCACTGTCTGCTCCTGGCATATCAATCTTTCATGCACTGTTCTATTTTTTCTTTCTTCATAGCCACATCCACTTCTAATAGTCCGTATCACTTACTTGTTAGTTTTAGTGTCTGAAATCTATGCTGGAAGATAACTGCCATGAAGCCAGATATCTCTGGCTGTTTGTCACTTATATCCCCCATAGCCTAGGACAGTTCTTAGACTATGAGTCACTCAATATGATTTTTGGACATACGAAAGAAGAAATAAATGGATTAAATGATTCGTTTCCTACAGTTCTGTCAGCAAAAGTGAAGAATTAGTATCTGAAACACTAGGAAAAGGAAAGGAAAGGGAAATAAATGTGTTATTTCTCACCATGTGGAGGTTGAATAAATATCTACAGCTAGTCAAAATTTTAGGGGAGAGACAGTCAAGTCCCCTAGAGCTTCCTGAGTAGGATGTGTATGTGTGACAATGAACAAGTCACTGCCAATGTTTTTCCTCCACAGTCTCAATTGCACTCCTGCAATTGGATTATACCCCTGGAAATTATTGCTTGCATGTTTCAAACTCAGTCTCTGAGGAGTTTGGGAATTCTGCTCATTCCAGCAAAGTAAATCAGTTACTTTGACTTGGCAGAGAAATTCACAGGACAGTCAGAGGCAACTCATCCTGTTATCCTCTAGAGACTCCTGTAACTAGGCCAGAACCAGAGGCCAGGAATACAGAGCAGAATTTTGTCTTTCTACAAAGGTCATTCCCAATAAATCTCCAGCAATTTTACTATTTGGTTCCACTTTACCATTTTCTTTCAGAATGTACTCAGCCATAACTGTAGTTATCAGGCTTAACCTAGGATAAACTAATCTTGAAAATGGGCACAGTCTAAGGGGTTTAGAGATATAATAGCATTTACCTATAGTATAAAACTAATTTCAGAAGAATATGAAAATATTTGAAAGAATTTTAAGCAGATTAAGTACGTTTCATGTGAAACAATGTGTTCCTACTTATAAATTTAATTTTATTAAAGATAACTCACTATAGGCCACTGATACACTGTTTGATTTGAAAATCTATCCCCTATATTCACTAAAAACCTCTACACTATTAATGATGCATAACCATATATGTTTTGACCACAGACTGAAGTTTCCTTTTACTGTTTTATTAATATTAATGGGACATTATTATAAAAAATTCTACAAAATAAAAAGTATCACTAAGATAATATTTTTCTACCAAGCTCTCTCTTCAGTGCCCCCTTAATCTCCTTATTTCTCAGACTGTAGATTATTGGGTTCAACATGGGGATCACCACCATGTAGAACACAGACACCACCTTGTTCTGGTCAGTTGAGTAGCTGGACTTGGGCATCACATAAATGAAGGTAATGGTCCCATAGAACAGAGTGACCGCAGTGAGGTGGGAGGTGCAGGTGGAGAAGGCCTTGTGTCGCCCCTCCCTGGAGTGCATCTTCAGGATGGTGATGAGTATGTAGATGTAGGAGACAGCTATGACAAACACAGTGACCACAACAATGGAGCCAGCAGAAAATGAGGGAACAGCCGCAGGGACACTGGCATCAAAACAGGAGAGTTCAATTAAAGGAGCAAAATCACAGAAAAAATGATTGACTTGATTTAGTCCACAGAAGGATAAAGAGAAGAAGGAAAATGTAAAGGAGGAAGCATTAAGAAAACCACCTATATAAGCCACAACAAATAATTGGACACAGACTTGTGTGGACATTTTGGTTGGATAAAGCAGGGGATTGCAGATTGCCACAAAGCGATCGTAGGCCATGGCAGCCAGAAGGAAGCATTCAGCTGTCCCAAAGAAAACTGCTGAACCAAGTTGAATGGCACATCCTAGGTAGGAAATTGTATTTCTCTCCACCAAAAAGTTTACAAGCATGTTGGGGGTGACAGAAGATGAATAGCCTATGTCAGCAGAAGCCAAGTGAGCCAGAAAAAAATACATAGGGTGATGGAGCTGAGAGGAGATTCTGATTAGAATGATTGTGCTGAGGTTGCCAGATATGGTCACCAGGTAGATGCATAGGATGATCACAAAGAGGATGACTCGGAGGATGGGATCATCTGTTAAGCCCAACAAAATGAAGCCTGTGACAGCGGTGTGGTTCCCATCCACCAGGGACTCCATGAGACAATATATCTGCTACCAGAATGAACCTATGATGAGAATAGCATAGTTATAATTTTGTGTTATATTATTGTGTTACATTTTGTTTATAATAGTGTGTTATAATTTTGTTGATTTAATTTTCATTAATACACATGGCAAGTCATTATAAAGATATTTAAGCACTAATACCTTTCTATAAGAAATGACGACTCTGTGTCTTAAAAATTTATTTTTATCACAAACACTAGACAAATTTCCTTTAAATAGTATCTTTTTCTTGTAACACTTTCTTTCCAAAATGCAGTTTAAATGGCTTTAAATTTGAAGAATAAAAAATACAGACATATAAGAAAAACAAAAAATATTGTTGAGCATATTGAAAAAAAGAAAAATATACAGAGTTTTTAAATGAAGAATTGAATAATAGCTAACATTGTTTACATGTTTACTAAATTTTAAGCACAGAGCTAAGAAAAAGTATACATATTCTGGTTCATTTTCCATAAAATAATATTAGTCTCAGTATTATTTTATCAATGCATAGAAAGAGGTTATGTGGTTACAAAGCAGGTGGTGGAATCAGAATATGAACCCCAGGAAGTCTGATTGCTCATTTCTTTAGTAGCTACCCAATAATAAAGTTAAATAATACCATTAAGTCCAGCATGCCTGGCGATGAGTGGATGATAGTTTATCCTTTATGCTTTCTGGCTTCTAATGTGTAAAGGATGCATGTGGTTAGTTACATATTTCAAAATACATATCAGTTTAAGAGAATCATTTATTAAGAAGAAGAAATAATGTTGGTTTTGATCCTATTACCAGAAAGGGATTTCAAATTAGGATTATGAATGAGGTCACTTACTGAAAATGTATTGGGTATTTTTAAAATATTTATAATTAAATATATTATTATTTTATTTTCCCAGTAGTTTGAAATATCAATGTAATCACTATACAAAATTCTTAATTCAAATACATTTATTTGAGCCAGGCATGGTGTCTCACACTTATAATCCTAGAACTCTGGGTGGCTGAGGTGGGTAGATCACTTGAGCTCAGGAGTTCAAGGTGAGCCTGAGCCAGAGACACTATCTTTAAAAATAGGGGTTGTTGTGGCAGGCACATGTAGTCCCAGCTTCTTGGGAGGCTGAGGCCAAAGGATTGCTTGATGCCAAGAGTTTGAAGTTGCTGTGAGCTATGACACCATGGCATTCTAACAAGGGTGACAAAGTAAGACTCTATCTCAAACAAACAAAGAAAACCCATTTATTTGAATAAATCAAATAGGTTCCTGTCATGACAAATGTTTTCTAATTGGGACATTGTAGAACAAAATAATATTATTTTTAGTACACTACATAGATGAATAAAGTATAGCCTAAAAATCAAAGGTTTATCCTGTGACAAGGATGATGCTCATTTGATTTTCTGACTTTATGTCTTAAGCTCCGTCTATCATGTTATTGCTTTTCAGCCAGAAACATTTGGGTTCATAAACAGAGTAAGCTTTTATGCAAATATTTACATCATCTTTACATTTTTAATTCTTTGGTTAAAATACTTTATATTATCCATAAGTACCCATAGCATCTCCACCCTAGTGAATTTACTAGCATTATGGCAGAATGCCCAGATTCAATAGTGTTGAGTGACTATCTGATTTTATATCTTATGGGAAGATAAACAAGAAATCTTGGTAACTGGAAATATGCCTATTCATTTACATGAAACTGATGGTGGAAACAGCAATTCAGCCAAATTTCCTCACTAGCTGATTACTAGACTACATGTATCTTGTTTCTGCATTCTAGCTTGTGAGTCCAGATATAACGTGTTCTCAAAGTGTAAATGAAAGTCATTATATCAGCTTCATAAACCAATGCCAACATCTTACCTCTTGGAATGAGAACTCATTCATCTTTTAGTAACGAGTCAAAGTCATAGTGGTTATATAACTATCTTTCACTTTTGTTTTCCTTTGAGGAAAAATCTCTTAAGACTCTAGAGATTTAAATGCAAATTCAAAAGCATCATAGAACATCATTATTTGTATGATCAGTCCAATTCACACACAAAACAGCAAATTTTTCCAGATTCTGTCAATTCTCAAGTGGTCAATTTATTCCTCTGTTTTGATATATGTGTTCATGCCTAGTTCTGTAACCTTTAATAATTATTAGAAAACATAATATAATAAAGTCTTGTAAATAAATATAGGCTCTAAAGATTACTAAAATATTTTTAATCAAGAAATATTCAGAATTAAATTTCAGGTATAAAACACTAACCTTAGTTTTATTTATTCAATGTTTTTTATTGATAAATATTTTATAATAATATTTACAAGACTTATGTACTTTGAGATATGAGGTTTAACTTCAGGTACAGTTAAATTTTAAATAACAAAAAAATTAAAGACATATACATTAACTATCAAAACAAAAGAAAATTAATGCCTTGAAAGTTGTAAAAAGTTCAAATTAAAATGTTTGGATGATTTCCAGATATGAAATACTCTGTCCCTAAAGATACCTCAAAGTGCTGCCTCTTGAATAGTGCCACATACTACAGGGGGGTGAGGATGGAATACAGGTAGTTTCTTTTTTTTTATTATTTCTTATAGTATAACTGTGTACATTAATGCAATCATGGGGTACAGTGTGCTATTTTCATATACATTTTGAAATACTCTCATCAATACGAATACAGGTATTTTCAATCCAAGACTATTTTACCCTTTTTTTCTCTTGCTAGTCCTAATTTTAAAATCTCCTACTTCAACCCATGAAGCCCCTTTTTCTGAGGAAGTGGGTTCACTCAGAGCTCACTTTATGCCAAGGACTATGCTTACCAGTTTATACACGTTTAATCCTCACAATAATTTTATGAGGTAATTTTATTACTCTCATTTTCAGATGGGAGAACTGAGATTGAGGAGTTTAAGCAACTTGTGCTGGTTGATTCCAATCTATATTGTCAGTTTTCTGCTTCCAGCGCTAACCAGTAAATGCCCTGTCCACTTCAGTGCCACCCTCCTTCTCTGGAGCCTCAGATCAAGAAGCCCTTGGCACCCTAATGAGTCTGCACTTGAGTGCATCCCAGATATGAAGGCAGGTAAGGTCCCTACCCACACACATTCTTCTCCATATTTGAGATGGACAATCTGGAAGGTAATCTCTGGATTTCTTACTTACCTGAGGGGAATCAAGACACTGTTGCTACATGCAGTGACCTTGATCATACAACTAGGAAGTAAGAAATACAGGGCAGATTGGGAATTTCTTTTTGCAGGAATGCATGAAGAAAATTAAAAATGGTAAATACATGGTTTTATATTAAAATATATTGATGGGTGGAGGGAGGGTGATTGGTGGGGTCACCTCTATGGTTTATCTTACATGGGTACAAGTGAATCTTTCTAAAAGCAGAGTACGAATGTCGTAATAACTAAGAAAATGACATGAAGGCTACATTAACCAGTTTGATGAGAGTATTTCAAATTGTATATGAAAACACCACACTGTACCCCATGATTGCATTAATG
>CAUYQV010046525.1:0-69565 GCA_963574575.1 Galagoides demidoff
GGCTGATCAAAGTCCATTGCTGGGTCAAGGAAGCAACAGATAAAAGATTAAAATCATTGTGGGGATGGTAAAATACCTAACTTGCAGGGTGTGATGAAGTTAGATGAATACAAAGCACTTAGCACAGTGCCAGGCACACAGCTATGGTCTGTTGACATTGCTGTGTCAGTATTAACAATTGATGTGCAGTTGACCAGCTTATCACGTTGTTGATTATTGAATACATAAAAGAGGGCTAAGATATTTCCACCTTGTAATCTATTATAGCGCAGAACAGTGGTTCCTGAATCTGTCCATGCATCAGAATTAACACAATATATATATATTTTTTAATTTTATTAAGTTAAATATATATAGCTCATGAATACATTCATGGGTAAGTGGGGTACAATGTGCTGATTTTTTTTTTGTACAATCTGACATGGTTACATCAAACCAATCATCATAGTTTTCACCTCATTTACTCGATTATTGTGCCAAAACATCTATGTTCTACACTTCACAGATTTGACGTGTACCCTTGTCACATGCTCCATAGGTGTTATATTTTTAAATTATTATTATTATTAATATTTTGAGACAGAGTCTTATTATGTCTTCCTTGGCAGAGTGCTATAGCATCACAGCTCACAGCAACCTCCAACTCCTGGGCTTAAGCGATTCTCTTGCCTCAGCCTCCCAAGTAGCTGGGACTACAGGCGCCTGCCACAATGCCTGGTTATATATTTTTTATTGTAATTGTCATTGTTGTTTGGCAGGCCCAGGCTAGATTCAAACCCGCCAGCTCTAGTGTATGTGGCTAGTGCCCTAACCGCTGAGCTACAGGCCCCATGCCTTTAAATTATTTTATGAGATGGATTAGGATTGTTGATTTCATGTTACTAAACCTGTTATTTTTAGATGTAAAAAGATTATCTTAGAGGACAAAAAAAACCCAGATCATCCATTAGCCACAAAAATTTTGTCCCTCTACTTTCAGTATTTACATGTCTACTTTTCCTTTGTCTATTCATATTTAATTGACCAGGACAGGCAGAACTGTGCCAAACAGCAGATAGAGAGCATCCTTCTATTGTTCCAGGTCTAATGGAAACGCCTTTAATGTTTCATTATTAAATAGATGTACACTGGAGATTTCTGGTAGATATTTGTTATCACATTAAGAAAATTTTCCCCTTCGTTGTTTGCTGAATAGCTTACAATGCCCTGCATTTCCCAAATTCATGCATGAAGAGGCCCAAACTGACTCTGAGCCCTTCTTCCTGCTGCTGCTTTGCTGTCTTGTGGTCTCTGCTGGAATCTGCTCCCAGCATCTTGGGAGACCACTGTCCAGGCCTGCTCTGCAGGAAGCCGGCCTTGACCTGCTTCCTGTGTCCATGCCTATCACTCCTCTTCTGCCCCACTTTGTAACTATTTTGGGGTATATCTGACTTCTTACGAGCCTACAAAGTCCTAGAGCTGAGGTCCTTAACCGTTCATCTTTGTATCCCAAAGGCCCAAGGCCCTGGCATGTATGTAACAGAAACTCAGTTAAAATAGTTTTTGATAAATGAACAAATGAAGGAATAATTGAAAAGTTTTCTATGGATGATACAATAAATAGGTGATTTCTCTGAACTTGATAATGCTTTATTATTTCTTAGAATTACTTTCTCAATTTCTTTCATTTTTTCCCATTGTTTTGTGTTGAGACTTGGACCTTTGAAAATATGCCAGCTGTTAGAAAAGAAGAAAAAATTAACAAGAGGTGACATTTACCATGCTGAATCTTGGGAGCAGAATATCTTTTGTTGTTGATTATCAAAGCTTCGGAGAAGGGATGTTATTCTTGAATTTTTAATTTTGTTTTATAAGAGAATTCACTAATTTTTTTCTTTCCTGTCTAGGGAATAACCATCCGCCCACTGGTGGAGTTTCTTGATGTGAAGAGGTCTAATAAGAAACAGCAAGCAGTCAGTGAAGAGATCCACTGTCGGGTAGGTATTAATAGAGTGTAACAATTTAAATGATGAAAGAAAAAATATTCAAATCAGTCAAGAAGCTTGATGGCAAGTTGTATATTTCCTGAAGAAAAGGAGAGTGAGAGAGAAAAGAGGGAGGCCTGGGGAAGGTGCAGGTAGAGGAGTATATAACAGACACAGGCCCCGGTAATGTCTCCAAGTTAGTTTGCTAAACTTGGGCATGAACAGAGTGGGAAGAAATCTCCTCTTTTTACTTATTTCAACATGAAAATGTTCTAATTGGAGAATTCTTGCTATATGTCTATATTTTTCAAAATTCTAACCTGTTAAGATGAGGAGACTAATCTAAAAATGGCCTAATACTGTTATGACAAACATTTCATTCATTTGTTTGATGATGAATTATTATATATATATATGTATATATCAAATACACACACACATATATATACTGTGTGTGTGTGTATATATATATATATACACACACAAATACACATTATTGCTTTTAGTAAAACAAACAAACCAAAAACTAGAAGGGCCTTTGGGATTTAGGCATGATATAAGTAGCGTGACAATTAATGATTTAATGTAAAAACTAATCAATTAGCCTTTTTCTGTTGCAGTTTTTTGATCATGTGAAGACTGGGATTGAAGATGTCTGTGGACATTGGGGTCACAACTTTTGGAGAGACAAGTAAGAAGGTCTTATGCCACTCTGGAAGCTGGACATACTGACTTGTCTTATTTTTTAGAGTTGCAAATCTTTCCTATGTTGGGCCATGATACGTACTTTAAGATAAGATTCAACTGTAACAGAAAGGTTTAGCAAGCTCAGAGTTTGTTTCTCTCTTCCATAAGTAGCTAGAGGTAGGAAGTTTAGATTTAATAGATGAACTGCCCTCCACAAGAGCCCCCACACCCAGGGCCCGCTCCATTTCCTCTCGGACCACGTGGCTGCATAGAGAGAGAAAGATAATGAAGATATGAAGGATACATTCTAGCTACCTTCTAATGAAAGCTATCAGAAGCTGCTATGATATTCTTCCACTTCGACCAGATAGGCCGGGACTCAATCATGTGGCCATTCCTCACAGAATAGGAGGCCAAGAAATGCAGTCTATTTGGTTAAAAACCGGGCATCCCATTACCATCCCTTTTGGCACCTGTGGTGGGCGCTTTATCAAATGCAGATTTAGAGCACATGAGGATGTAAAAAGACTGTAAAAAGAAGGTTGTATTTTAGCCTTCACAATACATAAATAAGTACATATTTGTGAGGCTGAAATTATCTGAAAGATTCCATACATTCATGTCAGGGCACACCCATACACACAGAGAGTTTACCTTTCTGTTAAAGACAATATGGTGTCTGAATATAATTCAATACCTGTCTTCAAGGATCTTATAGTTGAAGTGGAAAAGGTAGACTAGGCAGGGAGAACTAGATGCATGGCTTAACATAAATGGAGAAACAGAGTGGTGGGGTCAAGAGGTCCAGATTAATTCTGACAGCAGAGTGAGGAGCAGCAGGGTGCAGGCGCCAGCCCGCAGCGGCCGTGGGGGCTGACCACGTGCATCTCTTCCTGGCTACACCTTGGCACCTTCCACCACGTCCACTTTAATCAGCCCTGTTGGGAGTGTTTATCCCACAGGCCTGACAAATGCTACAAATCAGGACTTTTGTGTTCCTAGGGCAATTTGTTAAACATTTATCAGCACTTCACTGGCTAGGCAAGGCTTTGGAAGGAGGCAGCTTTTAAGCTGCTCCCTGAACACAGAAGAACACGTTCTACCCTATACTTGGTGTATCCCTCTTGCCTTTCGCCCCCAACTTGCTAACAGATTATGTTTCCCTTCTGCTGCTAATTTATATGACATGAAACAATCTACCAATTTATGTACGTTAACATAAGAGACTTTTTCAGTGCTTCCTGTTTGCTTCTCTATAGTATATGCTCATATAATATTGGGCTGCATAAGCCGTAGACTCAGGCCTTTGAAGTTCTGCAACATAACAGAGACAGCAAAACAGTCATATAGCAAACAGACTGTGTGTGCGTGTGTGTGTGTGTGTAAGAGAGAGAGAGAGAGAGAGAATGGGAAGTATCATTAAGTAATACTAGCATACAATGAGTTACTCAGACTTGCAGTTCATAGAACAACTTTTACAATGTAGAAACAGCCTCTGGGACTTAGCCTTACTTCATACTAAAGGAAAAATATTTTATTTATACAGAGATACTGCCACATGGGAGCACAAGGTAATCAAATTGAGAAAGGCTGGGCATGGTGGCTCATGCCTATAATCTCAGTATACTTTGGGAGGATGAGATGGGAAGATCGGTTGAGACCAGGAGTTTGAAACCAGACTGGGCAACATAGCAAGACCTTGTCTCTGAAAAACAAATTTAAAAAAACGGACATTCAGGATGCTGTACACCTTTAGTCCTAGCTGTCCAGGAGGCTGAGCTAGGAGGATCACTTGAACCCAGGAGTTAGAGGTTTTAGTGAGCTATGATTATACTACTGCATTTCAGCTGGGTGACACAGCATGACCCTGTCTCTAAAAAATAATAAATAAATTAAGCTAACTAAAATCTCCCTTATAAAAAAATTTTTTAAATGGCTATTTCTTTTGGGAAGTGTTCACTTTTCTGTGGGCAAGTGGTAGACCAGGAGACCCTTCCTAACATAGATGGGTCCTTGTCTGAGCAAGCCTGTGAGATGGATCTTGGGGCCCCTCCTCTCCATTGTTGTCGTAGCAATGCCTACCTTCTCTTTTTCAACCCAGCCTCTTTTCTCTCCTTCATTAGCATTCCCTCAGTACCTCCCTAAAGTGACATGTGAGAAGTGTAACCCAGAGCAGCTTGTTCCCTTCCAAAAGTGAGGATTAGGCTCAAGATTTCTACCATTTCCCTGTCCCCCAAATGGGGCAAATAGATGTGAGTTGGCTTGTCATCAGGTCACCTGGAGTTCAGGTACTCTCATACAGAGGAAAAGGCAGGCCCTGGGGTCACGTCTGCTTGGTGTGGATGGTGAAGGATTGTTGGTGAAGGTCTGGCTGCATCCCAGACTCTCTCTGGGTACATGGATCTGCTCTAGGCAAGCTTGTAATGGCTGCTAGGATAATTGGGCTCTAAGTGCTGAAGGTGGCAGAACAGCTCTGGGTCCTGTCTGAAAAGTGGTGTTCAATGTCTAACTATCTTCCCTATAGTAGAGATAACTTATTTAATAGTTTCATAAGCACTTATGTATTTCCATGCAAAAATTCTGCCGGGTAAATTTCTATAGTCTTCTGGATTGTCACAGGCACTGTGTTTGTAGGTAGAGCAGGAGAGTAGGTGTGGGGAGACTTGGTGCTGTCAGAGGCCATTTATAAAATCAGTTCTGCTGAGATCACATCTAATTGTTGATGCATCTAAAAATGGCGTTACAAAAGAAGCGATTGTTTTAGGCATATTGGATGTCTTTCCCTTTCCTGTAAAACCCTTATGCTGTGGATTTCCAGGGGTCCTGCCAGAGAATTCTTGAGGCATTTGATCCTTTGAGAATGAAATGAAAGGGTAATACAGTAGGAGTGTTTCTCAGACTTGGCTAAAGCAGTCTAATAATGGTGAAAGAGGACACCTATGTGTAGCTTGGCAGAGAAATGAAAGGCGTGGACATAAAACAAAGATAGAGAATGCACATTCCCCATGCAAAATAGAGCCTGCCATTGACCTTGGTGTTTGTTCGTCCTTTTACTTATCTGGTGAAAGGGAAAAACAATAGTACAACTAATAAAAGAAGTTTAAAAGATGTTGTATTGCTGTCAAGAGTTCTAGCGCAATAGGCCTAACATGAAATTCAAAATAAAGGTAGAAAAAAGTAGACTCAGTCTTTAGTAGCCAGTCAATAGGAAAGTATATTCAGGATGGCTCTCTGTAATTATTCTGAGCTCTTCAGTATATGAACAAAGGACCTGTACTAAGAATGTGGGTTTACATTGACTCTTTTCATGGCACAGGTGTGCCTGTAAACCTCTTTGGTGATCACTGTGGTACACTTCTTTCTTTCTCAACAAATGTTTATTGCATATTGTTTCACTTATATATTGACATAATAATGTTATGTAACAGAGCACCCCATAACTCGGGTGCTCAGAACAGCAGTTACTTATTAGGAAGGTGCATGAGTCAAGAGGCTGAGAGCCAGGGCTCTCAGGCTGGGCTGATCTGGGCTGACCTGGCTCAAGCTTAAGTGGGTTAGTTGGCTGTCAGCTGATTCTAGCCAGCCTTATGTGGCATGGCTGGGGTGAATTAACTCTGCTGCATGGGACATTCACTTTTGTTCTGGGACTAAGGGGCCACTCTATGCATAGCTCCCTTGTGGTGATTATGGAGGCACAAGATGTAAGCCAAAGTTAAGCCATTCTTCTGTCACTGTGTCTTCTGATAGCCCATTTGACCAATGCAAGTGATGTTGTTGAACCCAGTGGCAAGGAGCAGGGCAGGACAGGTCATCCAGGCCATGGCGATAGGACATTGCCAAGTAATATGGCATAGGGCGGATACTGGAAGGAATTGAGATCAAAGGATCCATTCTGCCACACATGCTTTCTGTGTACCAGGCATTATTCTAAGCACTGGTGATGTAGGAAAAAACCTTTGGCCATAAAGATGTTACATTCTAATGCTAGGAGACAGAAAATAAGATAAATGAATAAGTTATATGTCATGCTAGGAAGTGATAATTGCTATGGAGAAAAATATGTCTTGGAAATGAGATAGGGAGTGCTCAGGAAGATGGTGGCAGGCAAAATTCTCGAAGGATACATAGGAAAGGTTATTTGAGAAAATAACTTGTCAAGGAAATACTGAAAGGAAGGGCATGATTCCTCCTTTCAAAGAATGCCAAGAAAAGACTTAAAGGGAGGTATCAAGGGGTAGGATATTCTGAGGAGAAGGAATGGTAACAAGACAGGAAGTGAGGCTGTACCCCTAGAAGAGGAGCACAGTCCTCAGGGGTACAGACCCAGCTTGTGTAGATCAGCACAGGCCACTGTACTCAAGGGAGATGCAGAACACTCATCTTAGTAGACTTAAATTTTACCAGGAGCACTTAGCTTCTGTGTTGAGAGTAGACTTCAGGAGCATAATGGTGGAAGCAGGAATACCAGGTAGGTCCCCAGTACAAGAATCCAGTGAGAGAGTCTGACAACTCGGACCAGAGGTGGTGATAAATAGCTGGGTTTTATATATATTTGGGGGCTTTTTATTTATAAGATTTTTTAAATTAAATCATAACTCTGTACCTTAAAGTATTCTATGGGGTACAAATTTTATATACAATTTGGAATGCTTACATAAAACTGGTTAATATAACCTTCACCTCACTTACTTCTTTGTTGTGATAAGACATTTATACTCTTAATAGTTTTGACATGTACTCTTGCATTTTGTAGATTAGGTGAGGTCCCACAAATACCCTCCCTCCTCCTGGCCTCCCCTGCCCCCTCCATTCTCTCTCCTTTTCCCTCCTTTTTTCTGGACTATAGTTGGGTTTTATCATTCATATAAAAGTGTAGGTGATTATATATTGGTTTCATAATAGTATTGAGTGCATTGGATACTTTTTCTTCCATTCTTGAGATACCCAGATTGAGCTGGAGCATATTCTTCTTAATAAAGTATGTCAAGATTTTCTATATATTTTGATAGTGGAACCAACAGAAATTGCTGTTGGAGCATGTATGGAGTGCTAGACTGTAGGTGTACCATGACAAAGTGCCCTAGATGGAGTGGCTCAGACAATAGGAGTGGGATGCTTCACAGTTGTACAGGCTAGAATTCAGAGAGCAAGGAATGTCAGTGTGATTGCCTCCCTCTGAGGGTCCAAGAGAAAGATCTGTTCTGATGTAGCTGTCTTCTCCCTGCTTCTCTGTATGGGTCTGACTTCGTATTTCTTCTCCTTACGAGGACAGGAGTCATTGTGGATTAGGGCCATCCACAGTGGCCCCTTAGGATTAGGGTCATCCTCATGACCTCAGTTACCTCTGTGAAGACCATATTTCCACATACGGTCACACTCTGAGGTATTAGGGATGAGGACATTAATAGATGAATTTTAGGAGGGGAATATTTCATCCCCTAATGTAGAACATGAGAGAAGTAGAAGAATCAAGAGTGACACCCAAGATTTTGAGCTGGTGCAGTCATCATTAGTCAAGATGGGAAGGACTCTGGGGGAAGGTCAGTTCAGTCTGAACAAGTCCAGGATTAGATACCCACCTGGAGATGTTGGGTAGGCAGCCACACACTCATGTCTGAGTGTGAAAAGAGAGGTTGGAGAGGGAGACATAAGTTTGGGAGTTATTGGCAGAGATGCTACTGAAAACCAAGCATGAGACTGGGCAAGACGGCCAGGGAAGTGTGTGGAGGTAGGGAGGAAGAGCAAGGATTGAGCCCCAGAGTACTCCTACAGGCAGAGGGCAGAAAGAAAGAAGAGAACTGACAAGGCAGGCTGAGGATAGAACCAGGAAGAGCCTCAGGGAGGATCGTGTCCTGGAAGCCAAATGGAGACAGTGCTTTAAGCAGGTGAGGGCAGGATATGTTGGAAGTAGTAACTACATGACCTCTGGATTTAAGGTGTGGGGTTCACTGATGGCCTCAGTGAGAGTAGCTTCAGTGGAGTGTTGGAGGCAATGTTGTGAGTATTCAGGAGAGAATCAAGAGGAGAGGAACTGGACACAGCAAGTAGTGACAACACCTCTGAGTAATTTTGTTGAAAGAGAAACTAGAGAAACAGTAAGGAAGAAATACAGAGGGTGCCAAAAAATGGATACACATTTTCAAAATGGGTCAACTGTATTAAAACTTTAGTACTCGATATCTACTGATAATGTGTGTCATCTTGTATACTTATCTGTACTTGTATCTCCTGTGATTGTAGAAATTGAACATGACTTAAGTAATACCATTTTAATAGTTTTTTTTTCCTTTCTTAAATTTTTTGGCACCCTCTGTATAAATGTACTTTAATCTATAATTAGTGATATACAAAAATGTACCACAATGTGTTATATACGCATATGTGTATGCACATATACACATATATGTGGCATGTATAGTTCATATATGCATATAAAATATATATAGTGATCAGACTAGCTAAATACTGCTACTACGTTTTTCTCCTGGGAGTAGTGGAAATGATTTCATTGGTAAAAAGAAAAAAAAAATTTTTTTTAAAGTCAGTGCAATACTAATTTATTGAACGTTTGGCATTCTTTATTTACAGGTTTAAGAAGTTTGATGATAAATACCTGCGAAAACTTTTAATTCGGGAAAACCAACCCAAGTCAAGCATTGTATCATTATATAAGAAGCTTGAAATAAAACATGCCATTGAGATGGCAGAGACTGGAATGATAAGTACTGTTCCTTCTTTTGCATCTTTAAAGTAAGTCCTCTCTTGCACATAAAAGATAGTATTACTAAATATGCATTGCTAGTTTTTTGGAACCAGTAATAATAATAAAATTTTGACTTATGTCCTAGAGAGATGCTTTAAGGTTTTAATTTTATTTTTGTTTTTATTTTATTTTCATTTTTATTTATTTATTTTTTTTTTTTGAGATTTTGAGGGGTGTCTGTGTTGCTCAGGCATGTCTTGAACTCCTGGGTTCATGTGATACTCCTGCCTCAGCCTCCCAAGTAGCTGGGACTACAGGTGCCTGCCACTGTGCCCACCTTAAGATGCCTTAGGATCTCCCAGCAGAATGAAATTCTGGTTAAAATGTGAAAGCCCAGAAATGTGTATGTTATGTTACGTTATGTCACGTTACGTTACATTATTTTTTAATGTTATTTTAGAATTGACTAATCAGAAAATACTCTTGTCATGTTTAGGATGATGATTATATTTTCTTTGGGAAATTTAATGCTTATTGAAAGTAAATTGCAGCCCCCTTAGCAAGCATTGTGAAATGGAATATTTTAAGGTGTGTTGAATGTACTGTAAATATGCGTGTAATCATATACCTGTTTCCTCATAGATTATTCACAGAATCATAGCTGAAGCCTTGGGAAGAACAGTGGTGATCATCTAGTGCAGTGGTTCTCAGCCCAGACTGCCCATTAGAAACACCTTGAAAGCATTTAAATAATACAGATACCTAGGCCCCAACTGGGACCAATTAAATCAGAAATGCTGGTATTGAGGCCCAGGCATAGGTATATTTAAAAGTTCTTGAGATGTTTTTAATCTGCAGTTAGGATTGAGATCCACTGATCTAGTCTATCTTCCTAATTTTAGAAACAAGGAAATGAAGAACCAGAATGGTGAAATGACTTATCCAGTGTTTTACAACAGGTCAGGAGCAGAACCATCAATACTGTAACACTCGGTTAGCATGTGGGTTATTTTTTATCATGTAAGCATCATTCCTGCTCTATCACAAAAGTGAGAGAAATTACAGGTTCCCACTAATTCTGCCTTCCACCAGTGAGCTTGAAGTTCCTCTAAAACTCAGTGTCACTTAATTAAAGTGTTACCTATAGGAAGGTTGAAGTGAGAGGGAGGGACTTAGCTGCACATTCTACCCAACCATATCCTATGAAAATTATGGATGCAGAATGAAAAGAGTATGATGAGGATGGCTTGGAAGTAAAGGCCGTGTTTTGATATTTCTGCAAAAACAGCATTGGCCTGAGCAGTAGCATGACTGACCTATAGTTCCAGCTCTGCATGAAAGTTGCTGAGTCCATCCATCTCTCTCTGCGCTTGAGGTTCTTCAACTAGAAAATGGGGCTAGACTTGATCTTTAAGTTTCCCTGTAGCTTTAAAGTGTTACAGGCTTTCTTATGATAATTCTGTTTGCAGTTGCAGCAGATATAACTCAATTATCCAGTTACTCCAGGGGGAGCCACTGCATTTGTGATCTCAGAGGAGGAAACATCAATTTTACTCTGTTTACCATTCATTTTGAAGCTGGTAGTAAGCGGGGTAAAAGCAAAGATTTAGGGTTAGGGACATAGGCGATGAAAATGCCTCCCTGCAAAGTTGGGTCGATGGGTGCCATGCTGATCATTCCATTTCTGAAATGTTTTCTCTACAACAGTGTTTTTCAGCTTTTTCTTTTTTAATCTCACAGCACACTTGAACCTATAATTAAACTTCTATGGCACACTTAAATTTTTATGTTGATCAAAAAAAGAAAAGTAAAAAAAAAAAAAAAAAAGAATGTACTTTGCTTTGACCCACCTTTGAAAATAATTTAATTAATGCTCTTTAAAAACGTTTGCAGTGCACCTAAGATCCTCTCATAGCACAACACTATGCCATGGCACACCAGTTGAAAATCACTGCTCTAGAGGAAAATTGAAGCAATAGGGAGTTAATAGGACGTTGTATTTCTGACAGTAATGGACTGAATATTCCAGAGCAATGCGTATTCTGAAAACAACTAGAGAAAAAGGACAAAATCTGTTTTAAAAATCTACTTGAAAGCTAGAGAGTACCACTGTGGTGAAGAATTGCTTGTCTACAAAACAAGAGAAGAAGGAAGCCCAAAAAGATGGAACTGACATTTGAAGCCAGATCCCCCCAGAGCTATCTGTCAGCTACAAAGAAAGTGTTTGAAAGTCTAGAACTAAACAGATGTTTGACAGGCTAAATTGTCTTAGAGAGTAAAATTGGAATTCAGGACCTACCAGGATGGAGGAACTCTTGTAACCAGCTGCTGGCTGTTCCTTCAAAGTCTTATACCCTCGCCCTCAAAGGAAAGAAGTCCACTCTACAATTAATTATCTCAATCCATGGTTATTTAAATCATCTGAGATTGGTATTACTGCTATGACAGATGCTTGAGGCAAGCAAACTTAAATCAAAACAAAATTATAAAGAGCCTTAAACTACATCCATGATTTTTCATAAATAATGTCTAACAACCAAAGGTAACCAAATACATGAGATGAGAAGATGCAACTTAAAATGTTGAGAAAAAGAGAAATAAAACAAACTATTGTAAGAGACATGAAAGGGATTCAGACAATCCAGTTACCAGATAGGGACTTTAAAGTTACACATGGAAATAATATTGATACTTTGGCATTTTTGCATTATCATGGAGATTATATAAAAAAGATTTAAGTGGAAATACTTAAGCTAAAAACAAAGTAACTGAAGGTAGGATCTTATTTGATGGTGTAACAGTGGATTAGACAAAGTTGAAAAGAGAATTGATTAATTAGAGAAGGAAATAACTAGAATGAAGCATAAGGGAGAAAATGTATGAAAAATATGGAAATGAAAATATTAACTATATCACATATAGTGGGGAAAAAGGAGATGAATTAGGGGCAGCAATATTCTAAGAGATAATGGCTGTGAATTTTACAAAACGGATTAAAGATAAAAAGTATGACAAACCTCCAGGAGATTATATAAAAAAGATGACCAAATCCAGGTCTATGCTAGTAAAACTACTAAAAATTCAAACCTCAAGGGAAAATATTAAACATATCCATAGGAAAAAAATAGTATTTTTTTTCAAAAATGAAATAAAAATCCTGACAACTTTCAATGAAAGTAATGGAAAACAGGGAAGTCTTCAAAATCTTGAAAATAACTAGCAACCTAGAGTTTCCATACCCTATGAAAGTATCTTTCAAAAAGTAGACTGAAAGGATTTTCAGTAAAAAAAAAAAAAAAAAAAAATTGCCACAGCGCAGTAAATTTTTAAAGCAGGAGGAATGTCCAACTTTTTTTTTTTTCTCTCTCTTTTCTTTCAAGAGTTGTCTTGGGCCACTCATTAAAAACACAAACACTAACAAAAACTGATTAGCAAAAAATTCATTTCTCCACAAGTTGATGTATGGATCCTAAGCAGTGCTATTCAAAATCCTGAGGAGTGTTGTGTTTCTGTGTATGTCTGTGTGTCTGTGTGTCTGTGTGTTTAGACATATTGTTCCTAAAGTTTTTATGGAAAGCAAACAAATGAAATCAACCAAGATAATTTTGAGGATGAACAGGTTTAGAAGATTTATGCTATTAAATAGAAGGGCTTATTACAAAGCTATGCAATTAATACGCTTGTGAAACGAGGACGAGTGGACTAGTGAAATGAAACAGAGAAGTCAGAACAGACCCACCCACATGTGGGCAGTTTATTAATGACAGAGTTTACCATGTGAGCAGTGGAGAAAATATGACCTTTGAAAAAAATGTTTATGGTCAATGAGGTATCTGATGAAGATAACACGCAACTTACTTCACATTCTGTTGTAGACCTGAAGGTGAAAATGAAACAATAGACTTCTGAAGATTTTAAAAGACTGTCTTAATGTCATGACAGGGATAGATTTTTTTAAATGAGCCCTCAAAGCACTCAACATAAAGGAAAAGATGGATACATTGAACTGTATCATTAAAGGAGTGAAATGGCAAACCACAGACTTTTAGAAGATACTTGCCTCATCTAAACCTGACAAAGCATTCAGAAAGAAGATATTCCTGTGAAAAAAATAGATAAGAGAGGCAGGCACTTTACAAACCAGGATATCCAGATGGCAAATAATCACATGATGTGTTCCAGAAAACATATATAAGAATATTCATAGAAGTACTATTTGCAACATCCAGAAGTTGTAATGAAGTGTCATATTCATCAATAATAAAATGGATAAAACTTAGTATATTTATACAATGGAATATTATATAACAATGGAAATGAATGAATTACAGCAACATGCAATAACGGATAAGTCTTCGGCATAATGCTAAGCAAAGAAAGCTAGATGCAAACTACTACATGTTGCATTATTCCACATAAATAAAGTCCAAATTCAGGCACAGCTAATCTATGATATTAGAAGGAGGAAGAAATGTAGTGCTTGGTTGGAGAGGACATGCAGTGGTTTCTGCAGTTCTAGTTGATGTTCTGTTTCTTGACTTGAGCAATGGTTGCATAAGTGTGTTCACTTTTGCGAACACATAAGATTCATACCCTTTTCTTTCTTTGTATTATATTTCAATAAAAATTATTTGAGTATAAACAGGGAGGTAGCTGACACCTTGTCATTCAAGGTGTGCAAATGTTATGTTGGTAAGAACTTGGTGGGAACACTGTACAACAAAGACAGACATCAAAACAATTGTCACTTAATTGACCTTTCTTGTTCCTTCCAACTCTAAAATTCTGTGAATGAACTTTGTGGTCAAAAGCACCTGACTAGAAAACTGGACATCTGCCTAAAGGATAAGACCTCTTCCTAATAAGATGTTTCTTACGAAAATGATCTGAGCAACTGAGATAGAGGCAAACATGAATCACCCCAATCTAGTAAAGTTTATCTTGCTGATTTCTGTGTTCATTCTTTTTTGTGTAGATCCATAATCCCTTGGGCACTAGGTTTTCATACCCCTGTAATTACTATTTTGAATGATTTATAGTAATCGCAAATTTGCATTTAAAAAATACAAGAGAATTGTGCTCTTTAAATCCTTTTTTTTTTTTTTTTTTTTGAGACAGAGTCTCACTCTATAGCCCTGGGTAGAGTGCTCTGAGCTCAGAGCAACCTCAAACTCTTGGGCTCAAGCAATTCTCTTGCCTCAGCCTCCCAGGTAGGTGGGACTACAGGTGCCTGCCATGACCCTTGGCTAATTTTTCTGTATTTTTAGAAGAGAAGGGGTCTCTTGAACTCTGAGCTGAAGCAATCCACTGCCTTGGCCTCCCAGAATGCTAGGATTACAGGGGTGAGCCACTGTGCCAGGCCTTATTTTTAGTTTTAATCTTATGTCTCCATGGGCCTTTGAGTCTATGGGGCCACTAAATCCTGTAAGCATTTCAATTCGTGTCTTTGGTACATACTCTGTGAAATCAGCATTTATGCATATTAACCTTCCCAGCTTTAATTTTCTTTCTTAACTTTATTTTCTCATGTATTTTATTTTATTGTACTAGATACTGTATGTTTGTAGGCCCACTCAAAGCCTTTTTTGGAAAGTGTTAGAGTATAATCAATCTATAGATATAGTCAATTCTCATCATTTGCAGTCATTGTGTTCTGTAAAGTAGCCTCCAACACCAATCAACAAACATTAAACCATTGTTCCTAGGAGATAACAGAGGTTTGGGTTCCTGCCAGCCTCTAGTCCCAAAATTTTCAGTTGATCAATATGTAACTTTGTTTTATGTACGTTTATGTTGAAAGACACCTTATGTAATATATATTATTGATTCACTGACATTGAACTCCTGGTTAACAGCACTTTGTCTCATGTGAGCGTCAAGCTTACCTAACGCATTTTCTCTGTAAGGTACATTGTAGCTTCTTGTACTTAGGAACTAAACAGCACTTCAGCACCAAGCTAGGAAGCCATTTCAACAGAGAGTATAGAATGTGAAAAACGTGTCACTGAATAGACTGTGAAGGGAACATTGTTTACAGAATGACAGTCACCTTGTTCAACATCTTCTGGGATCATTAGTTGAGCGACTTGAATATTTCCCCAGTCTTGGCATGTTTGTGAATGATTATAGACAGGAAGTATTGATATTTGATTTACAAGTCAATTTTAGAAGTAGGTAAATTCATAAATTTAGAATCCACAAATGATGAGGATTGACTGAATATCAATGGTGTGTTTGCAGATATTTATAATGAGGTCTTTAAAATACAAAGCCTTCCTCGTAAAATATAGATAATTATTTGAGTCTTTCTGAAAAAAAAAACATTCTATATTCATTTATGGAGTGTTGGACATAATAAGTAGATAGCATTAAAAGCCATTGTAGGTAGTATTTTTTCCTTAAAGAGTGGCACAAATAGACCCTGAAAATCTGTGCATTCATAAACTTGTTATGAATGATCTTGAAACTAAAGAGTTTTAGAATTTTGAATTATTTAAAAATACCGAGGAAGTTCTAAGTGCTATTTTTTAATCTAAGATTCTTCTTAAATAATGGTATTATATCTCTAAGGAAGAAAATCTATGATTCTAATACTTGTTCTTTTTTAAAACTTTTACAGTGATTGTCGTGAGGAGAAAATAAGGAAGCTCACACCTGGTGAAATGGATGAAATTCGAGAAATACTATCAAGGAATCTCTATCAAATCCGGCAGCGAGTGAGAATAATTTATTTAGCAAAATATTTATTTACCTGTGGCTAAAAGTAGGCCTTCTGGTTTTGTGCTGTAATTAGATGCACTGCCATTATGGTAGCCTCAGCAGGTGCACAGGGGGCATCTTTTCTGCCCCCTCAGTGCTCCCCACTATCCTCCCCGACACCATGACACTGAAGCCTTGAGGTCCCCCTGGGAGTTCTGCTGTGATGGGCTTGGAGATAAAAAATTACACACATTGACTAATTATGAAGAAATGAATAGATTGCTATTTTTTATTTTATTTTTTAAAGGAAATAGGTTTATGGCTTAGACTTTTTAAATGGGTCTGATCCTCTTTATTATTTAGCAAGTGCTATAGTTTTTAATGTATCTTCTGAGTCACTTCTTTCATGGCGTTTCCATTGTTGACGTCCTGCTCTAATAACTTGCTAACAATACAGCTCTCAATTAGCGAGTGTGTTCCATTTGCTAAACCCTACTGCGTTGCTTATATTTAATTCATGAATCCTCTCGCAGTGGGACACACTGCTCTTGCCTCCATTTCACAGACTAAGGGATTGAGGCACAGGGAGGTGAAGCGTGACCTGGCCACAGCTGGTCAGAAGTCCTCCTCCCTCGTGCAGGGGCTATTTCTGTACTTAGCTTCCTAGCTGGTATCCCCACAGGGCGCGCCTTTTCCATCCAGATTATTCTTACCCTCACACTTTCCCCTGAAGTAAGTACCTTACCTTTCTTTTTTCTTTTTTTTTGAGACAGAGCCTCAAGCTCTCCCCCTGGGTAGAGTGCTATGGCTTCACTGCTCACAGCAACCTCCAACTCCTGGGCTCAAGCGAGTCTCCTGCCTCCGCCTCCCAAGCAGCTGGGACCACAGGCGCCTGCCACAACACCTGGCTATTTTTTGGTTGCAGCTATTATTGTTGTTTGGCGGGTCCGGGCTGGATTCGAACCCGCCACCTTAGGTGTATGTGGTTGGCGCCTTAGCCGCTCGAGCCACAGGCGCCAAGCCAGTACCTTACCTTTCAATGAAAGCATCCTCCGATACAAAATGAAACAAAACAAGACTTGTGGCTTACAGGCTAAGCTATTCTTTGAGAATTTGGGTCTCTGTTTCCAAGTATTATTATAGCCCAACCGGGTCCCTTGCCTACTGCCCAGTGAGGATCACTACACTGAGATGGCAGGGGTCCCAGTGGAGACGGAGTTTTATTTCTCAATGCTTAAGGCAAGGAAATGGGAACAATTTTTCAAATCCATCTCCTTGAAAATTTGGGGGCTCAGGTTTTTTAAGGTGATTTAGCAAATAAAGGGCTAGGAATTTGGGTCTGCCAGTCCATAGGGGATGAACTCATAGGTCTGGATACAGAAATTATCCTTTCAGTCGGGAGATTCCCTGGGGACATGGGGGGTTTCAGTGTTGATAGATAGTTCCATGCCCATGCCTGTCTACAGGTCCAGTTGGTGTCAGTAGATAACCCCAGAATTCAGAGTCTGAAAAACACCTCAAAGACCAGTCTTAGGATTTGCCATAACAATGTTACCTATAGTGGTGAGGGTGAGGGTCACAAATCTTGTCTGTTAGGGAGGATAGTACCATTAAACAAAAACCAGTTACAGCAGCAAGGTAATTAGAGGACAAAAGGCTCTGTTTATACTTCCATCAAAATCAGACCTTGATTACTTTAATACCTTATGGTTCTATCTTATTTTATTTATTTATTTATTTATTTATTTATTTATTTATTTATTTTTGAGACAATCTCACTCAATTTCTCTGGGGTAGAGTGCCATAGCATTGTGGCTCACAGCAACCTCAAACTCTTGGGCTCAAGCGATCCTCTTGCCTCAGCCTCCCAAGTAGCTGGGACAACAGGTGCCCATCACAACACCCAGTTATTTTCAGAGATGGGGTCTTGCTCTTGCTCAGACTGGTCTTGAACTCCTGAGCTCAAGCAATCCACCTGCCTTGGCCTCCTAGAGTGCTAGGATTACAGGCTTGAGCCACCATGCCTTATACCTTATTTTAATATGGATGATTTCAGTTCCACTTTATCCAACCACATTTCCCTCATCCATCCCCCTGCCAGACACCAGGGGAGTGAGAGTTTCTTTGTTCCTTGGTCTGTGTGGTTCTCTGTCTTTCCTTCCAGAGCATCTCTTGGCTTCCTATCCACTTGTGCATAGCCTCCAATTTTTAAGGTTCCTCCACCCATCACTACATTATTCTCAGTCCTGGACTTAACTTGTACTGTACCATGTGATTTGGCACTCAATTTCATGATCTCATCTTCAGTTGTTAGCTATAAATGCCCAACTAGATAGTAAACTCCTCAAGGCAGGAATTGAACCTTGTTTTGTGTTACTCTTATATTTCTCTGCAAAGCCTAATACTGTTTTGGACATAGGATATTCCTCTTGGAATCAGAAAAGGAACCTAATTATTAATTATTATTTATTTTAGGAAAAACATTTCTACATAGCATACAAAATTAAAAATGGATGCCATGTGTGGCCTGAATTTAGAAATTTTACTCCTCCAAATACTGCAAATATTGGGATGTGATCATTCCTGCTGGTAGGCGCTAGTTCTGTCCATGTGACAACCCAGTTGAAAAAAGAAAATGTTCTTGAAGTTAATCAAAAGGACATGGCACCACCAAGTGGCTCAAAGTGATTTGTTCTATGTTAGTAATTTCTATTCAATAGGGAATGAAGGGTATGAAGAAAGCTTATATTTCTTTCTAACTATTAAATAATGGCCAGATACACACAAGTTACTTCAAGGTAGATAACGTGATAAGTGCAATTGTTTTCTAATTTATGAAGATCATACTTTTCAATAAAAAAAATGTGCACTGACCTTTATTAAAGGATAAATTCATTCAAAATCTGAAGAGTATTAACTTTTATATTTTTAATTTTTTGGTCTGCATAGAAGTTACAAGAGCTTAGCTGAAGTACAAATCCAAAGAAATGTAATATTTTGGAATTTCTGGGGAAATGATCAGCCTGTTGCAAAACGTCACTTCCTTGTTTTCATTTCAGACTTTGTCCTACAATAGACACAATTTGACGGCCGACACGAGTGAGAGACAAGCCAAGGAGATTCTGATCCGTCGGCGGCACAGCTTGCGAGAAAGCATTAGGAAAGACAACAGCTTGAATCGCGAGCACAGGGTAACAGGAGGTTGTGCCTGAGGGATGCAGAAGGCTTCTGAGGGCAGGGTGACACCTGTTGGGCTGATGGCATCCTCAGCTCTGGGGACAGACCAGCTGTTGAGGGTTGAGCAACCAGCTTTCTGGGGTGGAGTTCATTATAAAGTCTGATCACACGTTACTTGAACACCTACTATGTTCCAGGCACTGTTCTAAGACTTGCAATACACTGGTGAACAGGATTGACCAAGAGGCCTACGTTTGTAGGATTCATGTTCTCTAGGCAGAGAACACTACCAGTAATTGACAGAATATGTAAATTATCTGTTATGTTAGGAGGCAGGAAGTGCTGTGGAGAAAAACAAACAAAAACAGAGCTGAAGGAGGAGGTTGAGAATACAGGGGAGAGACAGTCAAGTTATAATTTTCAACTGAAGGTCTGGGCCAAGCTTCCTTTGGAAAGAGTATTCAAGCCTTTTCAGGAAGGGGTTGCAGCCAATGCCAAGGCAAGCCTCGTGTTCTCTGAGGACCTGCAAGTCCAGAGTGGCTGGGAAAGTGAATGTTAGTGCAGTTTGGTCAGCATTTCAGAAGGTCACTAGACAAGGAAAGCCATCTGAAGATACTACTATTTATTGATTCCACGTGGCAGACACTGCATTCTAATATTCTGTATTGGGTAATCTGAGATCAAATGGTCATGTGTGAGGGAAATTATCTTTTTAAAAATTGCCTTCACAAAATTAAAAAGGCTTAAAATTTAATAACAAATAATGTTTAAGATAGGGACTAGAAACAAAAACCTTATAAAGAATGAACAAACAAATATATTCAGAAAGAAAATCAGACAATTGCTGCATCAAAATATTAAGCAATAATAATAATAATGCAAAGAAGGTAACATTCACATCGTCAAATAAGAGTATGTCTATTATAGAATGCTTTGACTCTGAGATTCATTATGGAGTCATCAATTAACTTCTTATTGTTATGTTTTTTTAAGTCTCAAAAAATGGAGACATTATCTTTTTTATGTGTAAAATACAGCAGTATCAATTAAAAGTTTATTTAAAACCCTAGCGACTGTGGCATTTGCTATGTCAGCAAATTAGTTATAATCACACTTCTTGCTCTATCATTTTTCAGATTTATTGAAGTAAATAAAAGTTAAATATGCTACATTTTTTATGTCTTCTTTTCTGATACATGTGGGTGTTAAGTCTTTCTACTTCTATAAATAGATACTTCAGTAGATTTTATTTATTTAAGGAGACCCAGTGGTTCTCACGTCTTGTTTCTAATGGCCCCATTTATTTCAATTTTCCTTGGTACCTGTCTCCATTATATTCTGGAAGGGATTTAGTTATTTCAAATTTAATAGTTATAGCCCCTCACAACTAATTTTGCAGTCAAGAACTAAAAATTCTGATTTTTGACACCGAGTTTTGCTGGAAAATGTTGAACCTCTAATATATAATAAATGTAATCTGTGTGGTCTATATACAGTTCTCTGTTTCTTTTGCAGGCTTCCACTTCAACCTCCCGATATTTATCCTTACCTAAAAATACAAAGCTTCCAGAAAAGCTACAAAAGAAAAAGAATATTTCTAATACAGGTAATAAATATACCTGGAACAGGAAAACTTTACTAATGCTTTATAAAATAGAGAATTTACCCTAATATTTTTCTTCATTAAGGACAAGTTCAGTAGTTTGCACATCTAAAATAATACAGGGGTGATCTTAGCACCACAACCCTTCTGAAGGGCACTCTGTGCAGTTCATAAATAATCGAATCTATTATTTTCCATAGTGATTCTATTTGATATCACAACAGTAAAGATTGTGACCATGGGGTTAGTGTGCAGTTAAATAGAAAGCTATAAGTCTCTAAATGTGTAAATAAGTTTTTACAATAATTCTAATGTATTTCCATAAAAGTAATGTATATTTTACTTCTCGCTGTATTTACAAAGATTTGTCCTAAGTCTAATAGCTCTTTGTATCATGATAATCTTTAGGGAGACACCCAAGCCATTTTCTGTGAACCCCAGAAGAACTGTTAGGATTTCATGTTACTAGAATGTGCGATGTACCAGTAGTTTACCTTCTCTTCATTTGTTTTTCCTGCTTATTTATTTAATTGATGGAGATGAGGGAAGTGCAATGGGGGCTGGTAACTGCAGGGTGAGGTGAGAACAAGACAGGAAGACCAGGCAGCACTGGGTCTTTAGAACACTGGTCCATGGTACTATTGCATATACCCAGCAAACACATTCTCATTTCCCCCCGAAATCTCAACTCCTGGGCTAGCACACTGCCACCTGCCCTACCCACAGAACTCCAGCACCCGAAGCTGGTTCTAATCCTGCCTTCTCCCTTTGTTGCAAAGTGTTTTGCCCCTTTGGGGAAAATATAGAGGAAGTCAGCAAAGCTGCCTATGAGATTCCTGGTCAAGGTAAGACTCTTGACTGTAGCAGATAATTATCAGATGCTCACTGTGGGCCAGATATTGAGCTGAGTCTTCCTGGCCTCATTCCTGGTCAAGATGATAATCTTGACTATAGCAGATAATTATCAGATGCTCACTGTGGGCCACATAACTGAGCTGAGCCCTCTGGCCTCATTCCTCTGGGGCAGATGAGCACGGGCTGCTACTGCTGCCAGAGGGTCTCAGATGAAACTTCAGCTCTGCCACTTACTCTGGAACCTACTTACCCTGTCTGTAAATTGGGTGACTGTGGAGATTAAATGGGGTAATACATTTGAAAGGGCCTGGCACATAGTAAGCTCTTCAGATTTAGCACAAATACATACTTGTGGGCATGGATGCTCTCAGAGGTTATACAAGATGCTCAAGGTCCCCTTCGAGTCCCCTGATCTCCCCTCTCCCCACTGCCTCAGGACAGACATAGTGGGTGCTTGGCCCACCAAGGTGTGAAAGTCTTTGGAATGCCTTTTCTCTAAAATGCTTGCCCACCTTCTCTCTTTTGCTCTGCGACAGATGGCAATAGCAGTGACTCAGACCCAGAGGCCGGCACCACTGTGCTCAATTTGCAGCCCCGAACCAGACGCTTTTTGCCAGAACAGTTCTCCAAGAAAGCGCCCCCATCTTATAAAATGGAATGGAAGAACGAAGTAGATGTTGATTCTAGCCGAGGGCAGCCCAGTACCCCCCAAGCGCCTCACAGCAAAGAGGGGGGCAGCCAGATGCCAGGCGTACTACGGCAGCCCCTTCTCTCTAAAGACAAGTTTGGCCCTGGAAGGGAAGACAGTTTGACTGAAGGCAGCCCACCCAAGCCACCCCCACGGCTGGTCCGCAGGGCATCGGAACCTGGAAACCGTAAAGGCCGATTTGGGAGCGAGAAACCTTAGTGGAAATGACCAAAGCTGGCCTGATGGACTGGCCCAGCACAGTGCCTGACACAGCCCTGGAATCCACTTAAAACTCTGCACGTCTAAGTACTTTCCCTGGGTGGTAGAGTCATGCCACTGATGAATGGCATGCGTGCTTATCTTAAGAAAAGGAAAATCAAAGAAAAATGTCCCACACAATATCTTTTGTGACTTGTGGCCAGCAATAGTATTCTTTGCGGGTGTAAAGAAAAAAAAAAGTGTGCCTTTATTGAACTTGAAAGACAGAACTTGAAATTTTTAACGCATCCTTGTTGGTAAAAATTTTAATATATTACATATATGTCTTAAATTTTATTTATAAAAAAAAATGTATATCTGTAATCAGTTTTTAAGTGAAGGGAATTAAATGGAGGGAGGATATCTGTCTGGGGAAGAGACCAGTTCCTGGAGGATGGGTCCTACGCTCAGGGCAGGGGCCTTTCCCTGTGCTGAGCTGAGGGACCAGATGGTAAAGAGATGGCCCAAAGTAGAGACATCTCCTGACTGGAACTGGGGGAACAGTCAGCCTCTGCACACAGAGTGGCTGGGCTCCCGGAGCCCAGATTGGAGGTCCCAGGACTCTTGTGAGATAATGAGAGTCAGCTGGTTTGTAATTTGTTCCTCAGCTGTGTGTTTGGGAGTGACCTGTACGTTCCATCTCCCCTTCTTGTTTAAATGGTGCAAAGGGCAATGTTGTCCGGGTGGAACCAGATTAGAATGTTTCACAGACCTGGTACCAGCTTTTAATGCAGTTCCACCTGTGAGGGCCCAGGTCACGACGGGAGTTGGGGCAGCGCCTGATTGCAGCTTCTTGGTGGGTTTTCTGTTGTGCAATACTTGGAGGAGGGTGCAGGTGATTCCTTTCATGCCCATCTAGGAGCACCTGCTCTGATAGAATTTTTCTGTAGAACATTCTTTGACCTGTGAGCCTCCAGCTCAGAGGCTCCAGACAGACAAAGATGAACGTTTCTACAAACAATATTACAATGTGTAACAAATTGGTGAGATTTCAGGTTTTGAATTTTATTCAGGAAGCACTTTGGAGAATGTGGGAGTCCTATTTTGTTTATTTTTGCACTAGTCTATAATTGATTGGTTACCTCTCCTCTTTCAATCATTTAGTAACTCAAATATTTTCATATACAATTGGATTCTATTCATTGGAATATTTTTTCAGAGTACAGCAGAAAGAAGTAGAACATAATCAGTAAAGATTAGTATTTGAATCTCTGTCTCCGAAACTGTAGATTTTATTGACATTTTTTCCCCCTGAATAATTCCTCTTTAAAATTTCCTTGGAACAACACTCTAAATTTCTCTAATAGATATGAAGTGAAGCCTCCCGTGTAGTTTCCTTGGTTTCACATTGGAGATGCAGCAAAGGATACAAGTGCCTACAAGTATTGGGAAAACATGAATAAATTAGACAAAAAGACAAAATCCTCAGCTGTGGTTCTCCACCCCCACCAACATGGAGAAGTAAACCTACCCTTTTTTCCTTAAGTTCTAAAATCTTAGAATACTGCTAGATTGTTGGGCATGAGACAGAGCAAAACACAGACCTATATGAGGTCCCTGTTCAGAAGAACAGTTTCTTAATCCTTGGAAAGTAGCGTAGAATGCAATTTGGAAACTGCAAGCTTAAGACTCTGTGCCAAAATCTTAATTTTGAATCTTAATTTTGAATCAAATGAAAGTATTTATATAAATGAAACTATTTATGTAAAAATATGTATTTCTTCTGAAGATAAATTAAAACTGACATAGAATTTTATTAGGAAAATATGATTCATTGAGAGATGCGATGTGCATTTTTGAGATTGCTGAGTCGATTTTCAGAATAGTGATGGTTTATGAAATCTGAAAAGATACAAATTGAAAATGAACTTAATAACTTTTCTGATTGTTCCTAGTTTCCTATATTAATAACTATTTTTTAAGAAGTCTAACTTTCTGGATCGGAAGGAGATAACATGAAAAATTCTGTGTCGTTTCTAGGTAGACCAAAGTCAGCTTTCAGTCATTAAAAGTTGCAAAAAAAGAAATTGTATGACAGCGTGTAAATTTCTGAAAAGTAACCCCTAAGTCACTTATCTTAATTATTGTCAGTTTAAATTTTTTCTTATTTGTTGAATGACAAAGGCAATCAAAATAAATCTGACTTCATTTAACTTTTTATACTTTCTTCTTTTTATAATTGTTAAATTCTAGTGACCATAGAAGGAGAAGGTATGAAGGTAAAACCCTTTAAATTCCATAAACATCTAAATTTCTGTGGTACAGAAAGCCACAGTCCTTGGTGAATGACTCCCTGTTTAATCATTTGATCCAACCAGTGTTCCAACATGGCTATAGAATTTGGATAGGTCAGGTCTTCAGTGTTGGTTGTAATAAAATTTAATTTGGACTATCTATAAGAGTCAGGGCATGTTGATTTCTTTATATAATGCTAAGGGCTGATTGTGGCAGACAGTTATGCCAAGTAGTAAATTAGAAATTGGCTTGAAAGTCTGATACTTTCAAAGGCATGTGTTTTGTCTATATGACCCCCAAACATCTGTGATGAACTTTCAGCTTTTGCTAAGCTTTGTGGCGGGGGTGTACTGTTTTACCTGGGAGCAGGGGTGTTAATTTATATAAAAAGCACAGAAAAACGGTTATTATGTGTCTCAGCACATTTTGCATTGGTTGCCCTGGGACTCATGTTTATGTTAAAACTGGCATCTCATAATCAACTATGAGAACTATAACACTTTGTTAGTTCAAAGTGCTTACTGGATTTTAGTCTTCAAAGAGTGATTAAAGAGATTGCTTTGTCCGGATGAAGAAGCTGTTGGCATTACCTGCTGAGGCCTGAACACCATGTTCTGATCCTTCATGCACCTGAACAAGAATGCTCGTGACTCTGAGCAGACTGCCACTGGGGCTTTGTTTTGTGTTCTTCACTTTTACAGCAAAGTTCTAACTGCTCTCTAACTCCACTTTTCAACCAGCCCCTTTCTCCAACCTCCCAGCTAAGGAATGCAGAAGACCTGTTTGGGTACTGGGCTCTCTGTCCCGACAGATGATAGTTTTCTTCCGAATTCCTCCAACGTCACCCCTGCCACATCTAGCCGACTCCCGCAGACGTGGTTTGTTACCACAGGGATGTGCAGGTGAAACACCCAGATGGGATGTTTTCGAAGACTTTAATGTTGTGCTGGCACGTTGGTTTTTGATCCCTTTTGTTTTTGCAATTTTTCAGATAAAATTTTATTTTACTCCCTCTAAGTTATAGCCAATGAATCGGGAGTCCATTCTCCTAACTGTGTGGTCAAGGAATGAGTTTTTCTAGGTACAGAATTAACCTGGCTACTGTCAATGGATTATTACCACATTTTCAGTCCACACAGCATATGGATTATTTTGAATGATTCAGGACCGACTGCAGAACCTTTCCGTGCATCTCAGAGGTCTCATGGGAATCCATTTCTTCCTACTGTAGGGTACAGAAATATCATTCCACATGACAGCCAGTCTATAGAAGGCCACCGGAGTGGTGATTTTTCTGATTGTCGCTTCTGTAACAAAATATCTTGGATTAAAGATACAAATGTTTTCCCCCCTTTTTTATTTCATTGGCTGCTGTTGAAACATAACTATGACTAATAACTAAATTTCTAATTTAAATGAGGCTCTTTTGCATCCAGTTAGGGTAACTCTGCTTGCTAAACAAATTTTGTGTATATATATATATATATATATATATCCAACAAAGGAAATGTTTCCTTGTTTCTATGAAAAGTCTTAGAAAAGTTTAAACATTAAATCACATGAAAACATTTATTTAATCACTTATGGAGAAAATTTTGTATCACATGGAAATGGAAAAGTCCCAGAAATACCAAGTTATGGCATGGTGAAGGTACTTCGAAGGTGGCCCAAGGAAAATGCTCACCACTGTCAGCGCCTGGCCTTGCCAGGTCGTTCATGCTCAGACCCTTCATCAGTCACATCGTGCAGACTTTCAAGGAATTTGACCTTCCCCCATATCTGCCCCAACCACTTTCCAATGGATCTGATGAAGCCTCAGAGAGGAAAAAAAAAGAAACCCAGCCGTTTTGCAGCTGCCTCCTATTATCGGTTTGCTGCAGTAACTTTTTTACCTTTATATCCCCCAAACCTTCAGCAGGCACTTCTTTCATTAGTGCCATGCCCTTTCTTCCTTAGAAAGAAAAATAAACCTTTTTCTCTAAACCTATCCTAGTCTTCATGTCAAGAATTATTTCTCAGTCTGCACTGTGAGTTCCTACCCTAACATCTGATGGTCCGTATGGGGACCTCACTTTTCTACCACTGTCTCCAAACGGCTACCTCCTTTACCGTGCAATTCTCAGGACATCCTTCTTGGTGCCCTCAGTATTATTGGGAACTCAGTAGGTCTCTAGGGCAGTGGTTCTCAACCTTCCTAACACCTCCTAATGCCGCAACCCTTTAATATAGTTCCTCATGTTGTGGTGACCCCCAACCATAAAATTAGTTTCGTTGCTACTGTTATAAATCGTAATGTAAATATCTGATATGCAGGACCTATTTTCATTGTTACAAAGGGGTTGCAACCTACAGGTTGAGAACCACTGCTCTAGGGCTTTGGATATGATCATATATTCAAGAAAGTGTGGCTGCCTTGTGGCTTGGGCTAGTGTGGAATCCCTGGTGTGGGGCTGCCACTGTCAGAGGGGTGCCTTGGAGGGATGCCTCCTAACCACCCCCTTCCAGTCTTCATCCAGGCCCAGGGATGCCTAGCTTTGAGGGAGATCTCTAGGTTTCAGTCTGGGTCAGAACTTGGGGATGCCTGATGTCCAAATAGCACTCTCAAGGTCATCTAGTTTGGGATACCCCTCTCAGACTCTGCATGTTTTGATGTATGACAACCTCTAAGAGTCCTTTCCTTTTCTTTCTCTTACTTATTGTCATGGGCATCCTTCAGCTTCCCCCACCTAAAGACTCCCCATGAGGATGTCTCCTTAAGAATTTGACAACTTTGGGACGTATCAACCTTTAGCCAACAGCCAACACATATAAATCAGATGACTGGGAGGTTTGGTTTGAGAATGGATCTGTTAATCATAGTACCATTCTACAACTTGACCTTCGTCGGTGCTGGCATGGCAAGTGATCTCAAGTCCTCCTCTGGGTTCAGGTTTTCTTTGAACGCACTAAGTACCCTGATCTTTGCTCTGCTGCTGCATAGTGCATCTCACTGCTGTATCTTTGCCATTGTCTTCACTTTCCAGATGACGTTTTTCTTTTGGCTCTCCCTGTTCCCTCTCCATATCTTCTCCTCCTCTGGTTCACTTTCTCCTCCTTCTCCTGCTCCTCCGTCTCCAACCCTCTTGCCTGACCACACCCGCTTTGACCAGCCAATCCAAAATCCCTCCTACCTGTACACCGGCTCCCTATTCCAGCAATTTCTGGCTTGGAAGGCATTGGCTGAGTATGAGTCACTTTTTCCATGTTTGATGTATCTCAAATAGAAGCTAAACTGGGAATCTTCTCCGCTGAACCTTCAAAGTTTTCTAAGGAATTTGATATCTCGCCCTCTCTCATAACCTGCATTGGAGAGATATCTATGTAATTTTCTCCACTTGTACTGAGGAGAGGGGCAATATTTGGTCCAAGGCTAGGGAATATGTCTCATCTCAATCAAAGGCAACCTGACACTTAAGCTGCTGGCTCCACAGGGGTCCCAGAACAGGACCTGAATTGGGTTTACCAGCAAGGATCTGCTCATAGGGGGTGAGACTATATGCTTTCCTGTCTCACAGAAAGGATGAAAAGAGCCACTGTCAAGCCTGTTAATTATGATAAAGTTAAAGAAATTACTCAGAGCCAGGATGAAAAAATCAAGTCTTTTCTTTCATGACTATCTGAAGTCATTTGCCTCTTTACTGATTTAGATCCTGATACAAAGGAGGGACAAACCATCTTAGCAATGCACTTGATCTCCCAGTCAGCCCCTGATATGCAGCATAAACTCCAAAAACTTAAAAAGGGGCCTTAGATTCCACAAGTAGAACTTTTAAACCTAGTCTGCAAGTTCTTTAATAACCAAAATGGGGAAAGGAGAGTGAAAAGGAGGGAATGGGACCTGCAGTGGGCCCAGGAGCAAAAAACCCAAAAGTTTTCTATAGAGGATTAAATATCAAATTTACCATAACAGTAATATCATAACTCATCTGAGGAATTGCTGAGAATAAGACATTCTCCTGGCAAGCCTGGAAATCTTTTATCACTTGGAAGGCAAGCCACCAAGTAACTCAGCAATCCCAGAGGAGCAAATATCAGACCTGTGGTAGTAAGGCTGATGTTAAACATTAAACATTTTATGGCCGTTCTTTGAAGGATTAGTGGAGAAAAATTGTATGTAGTCTTTTTGGAGATCATTTGCTTGAGCGCATACTTTCTTGGCACCTATGAGATCATTTCCCTGAGTCTGCAGCCCCTGCATGTGTTTGCTTAGTAATATTTCCACCTGTTTCCTTCTCAATAAAAGGTCTCCATGAACGTTTAAAAATAACTAAGAAAATGACATGAAGGCTGTGTTAACCAGTTTGATGGAAATGTTTTGGATTGTGTGTGAAAACCCCACACTGTACCCCAGAAGTGCATTAATGTACATAGTTACCATTCAAAAAAAAAAAGAAAAAAAAAAGAAAAGGACTCCACAAGAAGTGCTCGGGGCTCACCCTGCACCTATGGGAAGCCCACCTCTTGCAGCTTGTACTGTCAATCCATGTCTCATGTGATCATTTATGCAGTCACGACACTTTCCCCAGTGGTGGCTACCGCTATTAGAAGAACTTTTCAGGGAGAGAGCTACCCAAAAGGCCCAGGCAGAGGGCACTAGAAGAGTTCCCATGCTCTTCTCTGGGAACAAACCCTGCTTCCAATGCTTCCAGCTGGGTCACTGGAGTAAGACTTGCCCCAGGAGGATAGGCATGCAAAAGAGATGGGCACTGGCATGGGATTGCCCTCTCTTTGAGATGGGAGCCTGCATTCACCTTCCAGAACTGGTGGGCCTCCCTGAGCTGGCATTCTCCATGCCCACAGATCTTCTGAGACTGCTTCAGTCTGACAGATCTCAGCTTTGAAACTGGCTCCACTTTACTACATTGATATAGCCAAGCCTAAAGTAATTCTCTGTCCCAGATAAGCAAATAGATTTTTTAATAGACAGGAGCCATTTACTCTGGTCTTCCTGAATTTTTAGACCTCTACTTCCATCCCCTATCTCCACTGTCAAAGTGGAAGGAAAAATACAAAATCTCCTGTGTACTCTGCACGTCCTCTGCTCACTGAGAGATCACATCTTTGCTCATTCCTTTTTAGTGTCTCCCAGGTGCCCTTCCCACTGTTGGGAAGCGATCTTATGGTCAGATCCACACAATTTCCTCTAACCTCCCAAGTTCCTTTCCCTGTAGGAAAGGTGTTATTAGACCATCCTTAGGACCTCCCCATTTCTGTTCTTACTGAGGTATCTCAGCAGCTCTCCCTTAGGTAGGGGATACTAGCACTACAGGAAAAGCACGACATATATACCCCACTTCTGTTTCCTGTAAAAATCTTACTCGTTTTCCTTGAAGCCTTAATACTCTCTTAAGCTTAATGACTAATGGGACTCAAGCCCCTTATTACGGTATTTCACTCACTAAGTCTCCCTATAACACCCCTATTCTCCCAGTTAGGATTCCTGACACTTCCTATAGCCTATGATTATTAATCTTTTGACTATAAAAAACACCTGTAGGCCTTCAAACAAGATGTTTGGTGCAAATGATGCCTTTAGGTCTTCAATATAAAATGTTAATTTTGGTGCAAATTCTTTGGTTTTGACCTCCCCACAGTCAAAGGGTTCTGAAGCCATTAAGCCCTTCCATCTAGTAGTTCCCAACGCTTATACTCTGCTTACTACTATAGCACCCAATACACAATGTAGCAGCCCGTATAGCCTATGGCTAGGAGGAGTGAGTTATAGGAAATACCTGTAATGGAACACCTTGGTGAACAGGGCATGGAGAGAGATTTAGTTCTAACTAGCATGAGAGAACTCGCGAGATGAAAGCATTGGTGAATTGGCAGTCTCTACACCTGTGGTGTTGAGAGACACTAGCTCAGCCTTATATTAGGCTGGAGGAGAAGGCAGTCAAAAGGCATGCGCATTCTATCATGGACACGCTTACTCTGTCTCCTCTCCTCTCCTGCCTGCAGAACGCCAGTACGGCGTCTCTCTGCTGAAGATTACCAAGCTCTGCTAAAGACTAAGATCTATCTGTTCTAAGAAGACTGCTTTACTCTCTCTAAGATACTCTGTCTCTCTCTCTCTCTCTCCAGCTAAAGTAGATACCCCTCAAGCACCTAAAAGAAACTGTTCCTGAGCAAGGTAGCTTAGCGATCCACGTCCAGAACCTACGTAAGCTGGGCCCGTAGACCTGGCCAGTCCCGGGCCCTGACAAGTGGTGTCAGAAGTGGGATAGTGAACGCCACTGACAAATGGTGCTTTGAGCAGGATTTGGTGAACGTGGACCGAGAGGGAAATAAGCTTTAGCAAATAAGAAAAAGAAGAGAAACAGAAATACTTAGAGGGAAAAGAAATATCTAAGACAGCCAACAGCAGGCCTTTTTCATTTGGTTTTTCCTCTTCTTTCCTACGTTTTCTCTTTCCAAATTCTAACTACTACTTCTGTGGGTAAAAAAGCCGGTAAAAGTCTTTAGCCTCTTCTCTTAAGCGGCTGGAGGAAAAATAAAAGCAGAAAAAAAGCCTTTAGACAAGAGGTAAAGAGAAAAGATAGAACTAGGAGATAAGAATCTTTAGTAAACAAGCCTTTAGCCTCAGGTGAGAAAAACCTTGGTAAAACAGCAAAGAGAAGTTTGGGAATAGGTTGCATGAGTTTAAGTTAGGAGAACTTCTAACTGCCTTCCCATAGATCTTCATCCAATGCCAGCAGGAAGTAGCTTTTGAGAGACCGACACCCGATTCCCTTTTGGCAGTTAAGAGTTCTGTTTAAAAAGAAAAGAATTGAGGTAGATTGAGGCTGGTGAAGAAATAGTGGAAGTAAAGCTTTGTAAAACAAAGACTCAGGAGTAAAAAACAGCTGAAGAGCTCCTGTCTCTTTAAGGCAGTCAGAGGTTCTATGAATTGAAAAGGAAAGATTGTAAAAAGTAAAAGGCCGAAAGAGAAAAAAGCCAGTAGAGAAAAGTCATGGCAAATGAGATACAGCAGTTGAAATACAGTTTGCGACATCAGATGACTCTTATAGAAGAAGCAGGTAAATGTTATATTGACATGACAACTCAAATTGGGCAGCTGGAAGATCAGAGGGTAAATCCCCTAGTTAACATCAAATGCCATAAATGTGGGAAGCTAGGCTGTAAGAGAAAAGAGTTTAAAGGGGAAAAGAACATTAAATGCTAAAGAAAAGGAACAAAGAGCATGTAAACCTTCAGGTGTATGTCCCAAGTGTAAAAAAGGCTTTCATTGGGCAAATAAATGCTGCTATCAATTTAATAGAGATGGAACACCTTTATAGTAGGGAAATTATCAGTTGAGCCAGAATCAGGACCCACTGGTAAATGAAAGAAAAAAGTTTAATATTTTCATTTCAAACCCTTCTTAGAAAACAATGATTTAATTCTATGCCATGGGAGCACTATGCCAGCTTGGTTAGACCTGTGGTGCCTCAGCATAATACTGGGTAGATTAAACCAGACCAATGGATGACAATGGAGAACAATTAAACATTGGTGAAGGGGTAACTGACCTCTCACCAGTGTCTGTGCACTATAACTGGGTCCAGCTAAGGAGACTGGACACGGCCCAAAGGGGAAGTGTCACTGGGAAGCAAGTAAAGCCTTTGGAAGATTATGAGAGGTGAGAACAAAGGGAGGGAAGAGTAAAAGTTAAACCAACTTTGTGTTAGGGAACTCCATTTGAAAAAGGAGTCTGGAATCAATTAGCAAAAATTTCGCTGGAAAAGCAGCTTGAAAGCAGGAAAAACTGCTATCAAGGAATTGTGAAGGGTGGTACCTTTTGGACCACGAGTAATAGTTCCATGAGAGGAACTGCCAAGCGTGGAACCATTAGTCCTCGAGTAACAGTCTCTTGATCTGTGAAGGGTGGACTTAGGAACCTCAAGTAGCAAAGCCCCTGGAATAGTGAGAGCAAAGTCCTTGCTTGCAAAGATTGCCAGGAAAGCGTTATCTTTTGTTTAAGTAACTATCAAAGGAAAGTTCCTACACTTAAAGAAATGGTAAATTCTTTCAGAAAGATTTGGCAGTTTTCTCCGTTTGAAAAGACCTGTAAGGGAATTAACATCACAATCATGTTCCCCTAGCAGCTGCTAATAGTTCACATCTGTATTGAGCTTCCTCATTTAAAGATCCCATACCTGGAATTCTGAACTGATTAATTAGCATCTTTTGCCTAGAAAGAAAAGGGCTAAATAACAGGAAGAACTGCCCTTACCACATTAAAAATTGTATATAAAAAAGGGGGGAAATGTAGCAGCCCGTATAGCCTATGGCTAGGAGGAGTGAGAGTTATAGGAAATACCTGTAATGGAACACCTTGGTGAACAGGGCATGGAGAGAGATTTAGTTCTAACTAGCATGAGAGAGCTGGCAAGATGAGAGCATTGGTGAATTGGCAGTCTCTACGCCTGTGGTGTTGAGAAGCACGAGATCAGCCTTATAGTAGGCTGGAGAAGGCTGTCAAAAAGCATGCGCATTCTATCACAGATTGACTTACTCTGATTCTGTCTCCTCTCCTGCCTGCAGAACGCCAGCACGGCATCTCTGCTGAAGATTACCAAGCTCTGCTAAAGACTAAGATCTATCTGTTCCAAGACAACTGCTTTACTCTAAGATACTGTCTCTCTCTCTCTCCAGCTAAAGTAGATAGCCCTCAAGCACCTAAGAGAAACTGTTCCTGAGCAAGGTAGCTTATTGGTCCGTGTCCAGAACCTACGAAAGCTGGGCCCATAGACCTGGCCAGTCCCAGGCCCTGACAAGGGGTGTCAGAAGCAGATCCTGACAACAGTTTCACTGTTCTTGACCTCACAGATGCATTGTATACCTCTCTCCTGACTCCCTAGACCTTTTTGTTTTCACCTGGAGTAACCCCAACATGAATCATTTACAACTTGCTTGGACTTTCTTGGTTTGCGGTTCCAAGACAGCCCCTGCCACGTTGGATGGGTTTTAACACAGGATTTACCTACACTTTCTCTACCTGGAAGCTCCTTCTCTAGTCCTGATCATCCTACTTCACTCAACCCTATCACTCTTCTCAAACATTTGGCACATAAAGAATACAGGTTTCACCAGGAAGATTAATAAACCTTCAGTCACTTATCTGGGATTCCTGTTGTCTCCTGAAAAGCAAGGTATCACCACCCAGTGCAAACAAATCTTTCATGGAACCCCCAACAATCAAAAGAACATACAGCCTTCTTGTGTTGAGGCTACTTCCATATATGGAGTCCCCAATATGGGTTCATTGACAAATCTCTATATGAGGCCCTAGAGGGCCCAGAGCAAGAACCTTGAGATTAGAAATCCACTCTTAAGGTTTCTTACTAAAAACAGTACTAGTAGAAGCTCCTGCTCTAACCCTTCCTAACCTTAACAAATCTTTCCATTTTACATATTCATGAATGGGGAACAGTTGCTCTTAGAGTATTAGGACAAAATTGTTATTTTTCTAAACATTTAGACAACATTGCCAAGGGATGGACATCTTGTTTAAGGGCCCTTTCAGCTACAGCCCTTCATTGTCCGAGAAGCTAACAGACCAACTTGTGGACAGCCGACTTAGGTCTATACCCCTCGTAATGTTCTTGACATTTTAATCCAGAGATTATCATTTCCTAACTTTCAGCCACATTACTCAGTACCAAATTTTACTCATAAATAACTTGTCTATTACCCTTAGCCCATGCTTAGCCTTAAATCCTGATACCCTGCTTCCCATTCCTCTTGAACCCCCAGAACATTCCTGCTTAGAGATCTTGGAAGAGTCCAGTGCAGTTAGGCCAGACCACTTTGATTCTCTATCTTCAGATCACAACTGTAACATTGATTTGAGGGAAGTAGCTACATCTGAGGTGGCCACCAAAAAGCAGGATATCCCATCCTTACAAATACTTACACAATTGAGAGTAATCATTTGTCATCTGACACCTCTACTCAAAAGGCAGAGCTCATTGCTCTCATTAGGGCCTTACAAGTAGCTAAAGATCAAAGACACAACACTTATACTGTCTCTCAGTATGCCTATCAGGTCCTATATTCTCATGCACCTATTTGAAAAGACTGGCGACTTCTCCCTGCTCAGGTTACTTCTGTCAAACATGCCAACCTCATCAGACAATGCACGAAGGCAGCTCAATTACCCAGATAGCTGTTATCCACAGCCAGGCAAGGTAGCCCTCTCAGTGCCTAAGGAAATAACAGAGCAGATGAAGAGGCTGATCCTTTTCCAGCTACTCAAGCCTGTTTCTTTCAAACACTGCCCTCAAACCACTGGGCTAAAGAAACCACACAATTTATATGAGCAGGGGCTGTTGGGAACAGACACTCTGACTTTTCTACAAAGGCAAATGTATTTTGCCTTCCCAACATGAAAACTCCATCCTTCACTACAGTCATAACCTAATTCATGTAGGAAGTTGATCCTTGAAAACATTCATGTCTTTGTTCCTTTACTAATAGAAGAAAAATTAAACCAAATTACCAAGGACTGTTCTATTTGTCTACAAGTCCACCTTAAACCTCCGTCTTTTCTTCCTACTGATCAGCTCTCAGGTCATCTCCCTAGATGAAATCGGCAGTTATACTTTACCCATATGCACAAGAGATGTAAATACCTTTTAACCCTAACAGATACATTTGTAAGTTTAGAACCTTGCCCTACTAAAGCAGCATGGACCTCTGACATCAACTGAGTTCTCCAGGAAACAATTCTCCAGTTTAGAATTCTAATTTCTCTCCAAAATGATGATAGCACCACTTTTACATCTCAAATCACTCGACAAGTCTTGGAAGCCTTAAGTATCTCTTAAAAATTATGGTAGCCAAGTGCCCCAGTCTTCCACAAAAATAGAAAAGGCTCACTCAGCTTACAAAACTTTCCTTAGAACTGGACAGAGCTGGATAAAGCTCCTTCCCTGTGCTGTCTTGAGACTTGGATTGCCTCTAGCGGGCCTTTAGGTCTTTGCATAGGTGTTCTGTTCTCCTGTTTCTTTCCCCTCAGTGCCCCCACTCCCCCTGGGCACTTACCAGCAGTCAGCTCACTCAACAGCTCCTATGCAGAAACCTGCCTGCCTCAACCCCTTAATAGAAAAGAACTTCAACATTTATAGCTTGGATGTTGGGTTTTACTGAAGGATCTCTTGGGACAAACTGGGCCCCTCCAACCTTTGTGGAAAGGTCCTTTTCAAATAACCATCAGCACTCCCACTGCAGTTAAAACATCTAGATTCTAGAGAGAAGTCTCTCCTGACTAAACCTACTAATCCTCCGGGAGAAGCTACTTCCACCCACTGCAAAATCCCCGAAATCCACTGGCCTACAGCTTTCAGACCATCACTGATTCCACTGATTCAATTTATGCTACAGAAGCCCCCAAACTGTGAGCCGTGGTATATATGGTTTCTTGTTTTCCTTGTCCTCCTCATGTTTCTATCTAGCTTGTGTGTCAGGTCAGCCCCTTTATGTCCATGCTGGGAACTCTAGTAATAATCCTACTTTCATATTCCCCACCATGGGTGTTCTACCACATCCCTATTTGCCTATAGTCCAAGAGTCCCTCCAACTTATCAAAACTGGCTCTTTCCTCAATCCTACAAAAATTGTTGAATATGTGCCAAAATTTCTCCACAAAAAGGAATTGACACTATCCCTAGCCCTCCTTTTGAATGGAATCAGCTATAATATTTAATACCTTCATATCCTGATCACCTTGGGAGGGCTGTAAACCCAGCAAATTTGATCTTCTTAAGCTTTCTCTGTGCTGTGTAACAGAGCTAACCTTAATCTCCAGGTCCAGGGAGTAATGTTCACTACCGTAACCTAATTGGTTCATCTTGCCTAGGTCCTTTTGAGGGAAAGTTTTCTGACCACTCACCGGCTTGCAACCACGCTATCTAGCTACTAATTACATTTGGGTCAAACTGCCCACCTGAGTCCCTTTCCATAACATACTTTCCTAAACCCTACAATGTCACTACTACTTTGACCCAAACAAGCCATGGGAACCAGCATTTGTCTTCCATCCCTTCATGCCCCTTCAAGAGACACAACTTTTGGTTCCAGCCTAATAATATAAACAACCAGGAGGTGTTAATAACTGAGCACTCCTTAGGTACAAGATAGGATGGAACGCTAATATCCCTTCCTTCAATAGGGCCCTTAACCTCTCTACCATTCTTAAATATACCTCTTGTTTGCCTCTGTTGGCTGGAATGACTTTAGCTTCTACCTATGAGGGCATTAGAGTATGATGAGACTCACCTTAGAAAACCTTATTTGAATATATCCATAAATAGTTGTCTAAAATCCCCCAAATAAAACTTACTTGCCTTATGGATCAAATATTTATATATCCAGGCAAGCTGGAAACCTGTGCTCTGGCATATGTAACCCCTGACCTTACTCTTACCAATGATACTATGCCCCCGCCCATTTATTCCTCATACCCTCAAACCAGGTGCAGTATCTTTATCATTCTTATAACTGAAGTAACCTCCAGACTTGCTGCTGGCACAGCTCACTTCCTTAATTTAATCTGTTTGGTACAAAGACTGTCTTTAGAAACAAGCCAATTAGCTATGGAATCAGCCTGAGAAATTACCATGATATAACAAATTCCTTGGAGGGAGTTGTGTTACAGAAAGATGAGGAGCTTTTGATCTCTTATCTGCCAGCAGAGGAGACTTCAAAAGACATTTTGAAAAGGCTAATGCACTTGGGAACAAAACTTCTGGTGGATTTGACAGGTGGGATTTCAAACTGTGACCATCTCTTTTTAGACCCTGTATTTTTGCTATTTTTTGTGTAACATTCATCCAAAACCAAATCCATGCCCTTGCTGTTTCCCTCTAAAAATACCCATCCTGCCTCTGCTCTGCCTTTTAAGACCAATTTAATCTGTTCTCCTTTAATGACCCCCAACTGGACTCTCAGGTGGGGACAACTCAGCAACAGCTGTAAGCAGTTACAGAAGAACAGACCATCATCCAAACACACATTCTGGAGTCTGTTGATAAGCATATCCATTCTAACCAAAGAGAGGGCATAATGAAAGGATGGCATTGCTAATAATCAAACAGATTAAAGGGAAAAAAGGATTACAGCATATGGCTGCTCCATTGTTTAACCACCTATGGCTTAACTTTGAGATGAAACCAGCTGTGGCTCTACTCATTGTCTCTAAGTGTTCTTTATTTTCATATTAAGCCATATATACATAGATCATGAATACACGTATGCCTTTGAGACTCAACATGTGCTAATTATTTGTACCAACTGGAGTGCTTACATCCTAATTAACATAGCTTTCACCTCATTTACTTAATCAGTGTTAAGACATTTGTGTTCAATACTTGATAGATTTGACTTGTACTCTTATAATATGCTCCATAGGTGTGGTCCCACCAATAAGTCTCCCTCAATCGAACCATCCTCCTCCCTTTATCTCCTTAAAAGAGGTAAAGTCTCCATCTTTTTTTGTTTACATGGATGGAGCTGGAAAAAAAAATCTTAAAGTATCTCAGGAATGGGGGGAAAAAAGAATCCAATGTACTCAGTAGTATAAAACCAATTTAAACCAGAATAAATTTCAGGTTATGTATGTATCTGGTATTAACACTCACACATAATCACTCACTCTTTCATATGAGAGATGAATCACAACCATAGCCCAGGTCTCTAAGTGTTCTTATAGCACTTGAGAAGCACTGAGAAGACAGGAGTCATGTGATTCTCCCAGCTATCTGCCTGAACCACGTTCCAAGAGGTCTGATAAAAGCCAGCCTCACACAGGCGAAGCAAAAAAAACCCCCAAAACTCTTACCTTCAGAGCCGGTAATTCTTCTTTCATGTCATGACCTTTCCTCCTTGGAAACTAAAACTTTTTCTTTAAATCTATCCTAATTTGTATCAAGAATTCTTAGCCTGCTGCTGTGAGTTCCCACTCTAAGGGTTTCTATCGGCTATTTATGTATCACCAAAGCATCTAGTCAGCAGTAGCCTATTAGTAAATTGGGGAAGTCAAGTTACACTTGGATTTAACTGTGTGAGGGGTTGGCACCTCTCAGCCCTACATTGTGCAAGGGTCTACTTACTGGCTATCAGCACAGAATAAATTTCAGGTTACGTATGTATTTAGTATTAACATAATGGTTTTAAAAGCCACAGGCTGTCTGTACTAGTACTATACTAGCATACTGAAGATCCTGAATTCAAACAATCAACAGGATACAAGGGGTTCTAAAAATACAGTTTATTAGAATAAAAGTACTTCATTACAATTATAAAGAATTTTATTACTGAAGGAAATTATTGTGACTGGCAACTTTCTCAAGGAAAAATACTTTCGGGTTGAAGAAAAGTTTTAATCTATCAAGCTCTTCCAAGAGCTACATTATACTGTATCCTGGCTAGACTGGTGGTAACCCTTTTTCTGAGACTTCTTATAGGCTATTGTGAAGTTAGTTTCGGGGGGGGAAGATGGTATAGAAAATCTCCTTCTGATATTTCTAAATATCTTACAGAAGTGTCCTCAGAAAAAGACCCCAAGTAACTCCTTGAAACATCCTTCTCAATGTTCCACACTTGTCACCTGACTTATCTAAGCTTCCCCTGGAGCTCTGAACAGACCAGACACCTGGGCTCACTCACAGTCCCTCCTCCAATCACCCTGAAGGCCATCACCTCTACCTGCTTTCCCCACTGTAGCACCGGCCTCTCCCTCGGGGCCCATCACTTTACAGCCCCACGCCCAGACTGCTCCCCTGGTCCTCCAGTTAGTCCTCTTTGCTGTGGCCAAAGGGATCTTTTTAAAAACATCAATGTCCTCACAGCACTCTCCAGCAGGTATTCTTCAGTACCTCCCCCTCATCTGTCGTCAAAACCTCAACCCCTGAGCATGGCATGTGGTCAGTTCCTTCTTGATTGAATCCAGTGATTTTTTTTTTTTTTCTTTTCACCTCCAGGTGTCCACACCCAGGGCACTCAGATTCTGGTTTCCGTGTCTGGGGTCTATGGTGCACAGCCAGGTTAGAGCACCAGTTATTGTCAATCTTTCTGCTGGCCCTAGGTATAGCTCTTACAGCCTAACTCTCTAGAAGGCCACCCAGCCTGGGCCTGGGGACTTGTACTTTATCCTGTGGCCAAGCACACCTGGCTTCCTTTCTGAATTCTACCCATCCCTCTGGATGTGAGAGCACAGGCGCACCTTCCACCCTGTGAAATAGCTGTCTTCTGGACCCCCAAACCTTCAGACCCCAAGCTCCACAGTATAGTTATGGCTGGCATAATGTTGGAAAGGGTACCATTTCTTTCACCAACATTTCAAGAAAGCTCAATACATTGAAATAAGATTTTATATCATATTAAGTTGAGTCATGTGGAGATATTTTTGACTTACAAAAATAACAATTTCATGTGGCTCAACCTGACCCTTTGGAAAGGATAACAGAAATTACTCCGGAGAACTTAAACAAAATAACACAAACATTAATTGAGCTCTTCCCTGAGATAACACTCCATAAATGATACAAATACTAACCATTACACTAGAGGTTTTCAAACTACTGTGCAAACCCATCACCCGGGTCTTTGAATGACCTCAGTAAGGTCTGAGCTGGGGCTTGAGAGTCTGCCTATCAAATAAGTTCTCAGGGAATGCTGCCACTGCTGGTCTCTGGATCACACTTTAAACACCAAGACATTAGACTCTGGGTAAGAGAAACCATGAGAAAACACTCACTTAAAACAAAGAATCACATTAGCAAAATGCTAAAATCACTAGCGGAGAGTAACAAAAATTCTTCTGTACTCTATTCTAAGATCAACCTTTGATTTCCAATATTTCCATCTGTCTGATTAATTCTAAAGCCTCAATACATTTATGCGGTTAACTTTATAGAGTGCTGTGATTTTAAAACAAAAACATGGTTATATCTAAGAACTTCTAAGGAACCTACCTATTTCTGAGAGTGAAGAAAAGACAATCTCTGGAGAAACTTTCTGAAATTCTATTTCATTACATACATCTTTGCCCACTTACTGCCTTTTGAGTTTTATCTTTATGATGTTAGTATGCTCCTTCAGGGCAAGATTTTATATGATATTTTGGTCTCCAGAACGTTTACACTTAGTATTCGTTTGTGTAAAAGTTCACAATCGTACCACCTAGTACAAAGTTCATATTTTTCCTATAGCAAGACAAGAAAAAGGATAATCTTTAAACTAAAACATTCAATTAATTATGAATATTTGGGTTTACCCCCCCACACAACTATAGGAATGTTTTCTGCTTTACAAATGATATTAAAGTTATGACAAATTACTGTAGTATATTAAAATATCATTTACAATTATACATGTGTTAGGCTGAAAACAGGCATAATATTCTAGTGGATTAATTAAGAAAATGAAAAGGAATGTGAACTCGGGCAGTTGGTGAGGAAAAGAGGAGCCTCTAAATAACTTTTATACCTGACGTGATCCTGTGGTTGGTAAGCCGGCCCAGGCCTGTGAGTTCCAGCTAACCTCACGTTAGCATAGAGAAGGCCTGGAAAAGACACACCAGAACTTTTCCCTACAGATCAACATAGTTTCAGGCATAAAATGAAATGAAGGAAATGACTCTTGCCACAAGACACTGTAAAATCAACTTCCTCTGATCCGGCACACCATCTGAACCTGACTCTCTACTTCATGTTCATCTTGAAAGCATTCCTATGCTTGGGCTTCAGCCCCAGGTTGTCAGCACCAGAATGATAGAACCAGCTGGAACACAGGCTTTCCGGAGCAGGAGCAGATCGTGGGTCCTGCCTGATGTCCAGGTGGATTTAGTCTGCCTCTGAGAAAGCTCAGCTCTCAGACAAGGAATGCAGGGAACAAGGTTCCAGACACCCACCTCTGTGACAGAGCACGACTGCTGGGAGCTGGGGAAAGTGTAAAACATGGTGATTACAAAAACAATTTCTATCCACATTTAGTTCTCTGTATAAAAGCAGCCATATCACTGGCCTTTAATGAAAATCAGGATATCTCAGGGTAATTTTTTTTTCTATTTCAATGAGAAATCACCGGTGGTGCTCAGAACCACAGATTCTGGATCCCAGCATGGTCCCCCGAATCAGTCTCTGGGGCTGAGGTCAGTGTCTAATTTTGAACCAGCTCTGAGAAAATGAGAGGCTGGTCTTAAGCAGCTTCTTCAATGTCTAGGATTTTGATTACAGAAAACTTCCTCTTAGTATATGAAATTTAACTCCAAACTCACTTTCTAGTGATCAGCATTTCACTAGCATGCTACCCTATTTTTAGTAGGAAAATGCTTGTGGTTTCTTCTGTTTTTCCATGTAATGTTCTGTTATTCTATCGCCATTGGCCTACCCTGTAGCTGGCAGCTTTCTCCCCCTGAAAACTTTAACCTCATTGGTCTAGGCAGGAAGAGGACATTTCCAGATGAAGGTTGGATTCACTCCCCTTTGCCAAAGCTTTGCTCCAGTCTCAGTTTCCCCACATGCTGTGATGACTTCTGATCACCCAGCAGGCCTCACAGTCCACAGTGGAGGGCCACCTGAAAGGGCACACCCACCTGGAAATAAGATTCCCGGAGACAATCTGCCCTGTCCAAAGCACCCTTCTCATCGAGACCTCTGCTCCTGTTACAACCACTTCAAATTTTGTTTCTTTGTGTTGTCCAAATCCATTCTATTCACTTTTCAATTTATCACTCATGTCACCTCTGGAGTGAGGTTTGTTTAGAGACATTATGAAAATAGCCACTAAGGCTAATACCACCCCCAGACTAGGGGGCCCGCAAGGGCTGACCTCCTGGGCAACTCCCGAGAGGAGAGGGGCGATGATGCGGCCCACCGCGGTCACTGACTGCCCCACACCTATGAGGGTGCCGCTGGCCTGGACCCCGCCCACGGTCAGCTGGAGGTCTGTGATGCAAGTCCTGCCGATGGCAGTAGAGAAGGACAGGAGGGTGGAGGAGAAGATGACCGCACCCACAGTCTGGGCCGAGGAGTAGAGCAGCAGGAGCAGGCAGGTGAGGGCACTGGAGTGCAGCAGCAGTGTGTGGGAGTCGTGTCTGTACAGCCGCAGGATGGGCCCCAGGGCAAAGCCCGCCACAGCCCCCAGGGCGCTGCTGTAACTGATGAGATAGCCTGTCACCTTGGGTCTCACCCCAAAGCGCTCCTCCAGGGCCAGGACGAAATTACTGTGGTACAGCAAGACGGCCACAGACATCAACAAGCGCACGAGAAATATGTCCCACATTTCAGAAAATATCAGGTTCTTCATGTCCTGCAAGGTTGACAACACTTCAGCACAGGGACGCCAGGCGGTCCTCTCCCTTGCCTGGGACCCACACGTGCCAACTGCTTCCTGCAACTTGTGGTTGCTCTTTTCAGACAGCACATGCTTCTTACCCAGGCAGGGGCCATTCCCCATACTGCCCAGTTTTGCTTCACTCCATGGAAACAGCCAAATGAGACCTGTTAAGATGGTGCAAGACCTGTTAATTCACTGAGTTCACACAGTGCCACCTCAGCGAAGAGGCCATTATTTGTATTAGGTTACAAATCTGGTTTTTTTTTTTTTTGTAGAGACAGAGTCTCACTTTGTCCTTGATAGTGCTGTGGCATCACAAAGCTCACAGCAACCTCCAACTCCTGGGCTTAATCGATTCTCTTCCCTCAGCCTCCTCAGTAGCTGGGACTATAGGCGCCCGCCACAACGCCTGGCTATTTTTTGGTTGCAGTTCGGCTGGGGCCGGGTTTGAACGTGCCACCCTCAGTATACAGGGCTGGCACACGGAGCCACAGGTGCTGCCCCAAATCTGTATTTTTAGATTTACTCGTCTGTTTTTGAATCCAGTTTTTCATCATTCCCACAGCTTCATTTTGACATCAAGATTCTGGGAAAAGACAACTCACCTTTGAATAAGAACACCAAAACTATACCCATAGAAAGTTCTGTTTTCTCCCCAGATCAAGTGCCTAGGATGGTTTCCCATATCCTATCATTTCATATGTAAATTGTTACACATTTAAATTCTTCCCTTTCAGTAATTCTCTATCACCTGCTGGTTTAACTGTCCATCTAACCATTTAAACATCCAATATTCCTGAGTGCTTCTTAAGCTAAACACCAAAAATAAATTAACAAACAAGACAAAGCCTCTGATGTCGCTGCACTCAAAGAACTAAAACCTAAAAGGGAATTCAGATAAGTAAATAGGCAACTAGATTACAATGAAAGGGCCAAGTTGTGGGAGGCACAGCCTGCTGTGTGCAGTGACAGCCAGCCTTGGCTGGAAGGCTGGGCAGAAACAGCCTGTCAACCTGTCCCAAGGATGCACCTGATTGGATCTCTCCCAGTCAGGGCCACTGCCTTGTTCTTCCACAGGTCACCTATAAAACTCCAGGGGGAACCATTCTTCCATACCACAATGCGCAACCTCACATGGCAGCTGTGACTGCCATTCAGATAATCCTATTGTGCCCTCTTGATGGCACGTTCTTGTTTTGTTTATCCCATGTCATTTAAGTAGAATGACCCCCTGTCAATGTCCAAAAATGTTCTTAAAACTGAATTCAAATGTGCCATTCTAGGACATCCTTCCAAACTCCCTGATGCACATCAACATTCAACTCAGCCCAGTGTCAGTTCAGCGCCTCTTCACTTTGTTTTCAACAACTGCACTTGTGTCTGTGGTTTTTCCGATTATTCAGACATTTCACTTGTGTCTGTGGTTTTTTTAGCCCGATTACTCTCCCAATCTCCTATTCCCTGCATCATCCCATCTCCAGATTTCTTAAGTGGGAAAAATAAACCCCTATTTAGGCCACGTAGTTGGGAACACTTGTAGCTGAATGTTTTCCTAACTGACTCAGATCCATTCACAGGTGAGGTTAGGGCAAAGGATTAAACAGTATCAATGGAGGAGCCAAAATAGAACTTCATGGTCCCTTTATTTGTTTATACACTGACTTTCAACTTTGAAGTCACATCAATGTACCTTCCTTTATATGTGAAGGCACCTGGCTATACCAACTGGTCATAAATTTTCTTTATATTTACAGAGTTTTTCTAGATTTACATAAATCTATCAGGCCTCCCCTCATGACTGAGGTTCAGTTCCTGGCAGGAGAATCATAAAGTATGAGGACTGAGAACAAACTCACGAACTTTGCTTCCCACGTCAGATACCCTGACTCAAAATGGAATTCGTCATTCAAAATGGAACTTTGAATGGGAAGATTCAAGAAGCAGCAGCAAAGCAAAAGATCAATAAGTGAGAGGAAAACTGAATGGCACGAATTGTCCTGCTTATGATAGTATTTATCCAAGGTACAGCTCTGCACTTGTCTCTGGGCAGAGGATGAAAAAGGCTTTATGCAACTGGCCCTGCATCCAAGGGGCTCACAGTTCAGTACACGCTCACTTACTCATTAGATATTACAGACTATCTGCTATCTGCCTGGCCTACAAATCAGCCAAGTAAAAAGACGGCCAAGAAACAATCAGTAAAGTAGAAAGCAAACTACAGAATGGATATAATTTACAATCATCTATCTGATGAAGGATTAGTATCCAAAATATGTCAGGTACTCCTATAACTCAATAGCAAAAAAATAACCTCACTAAAAAATGGGCAAAGGATCTGAATAAACATTTCGCCAAAGAGTGGCTAACAGGTACATAAAAAGGTACTCAAATCATTAATCATTGGGGAAATGCAAATCAATACTACATGAAAAATCACTGCATACTGCTTAGGAGGATGATATATACATCATATACATATCTTATAGAATATATTATGTTTATATATTTAATAATATAAATACATTATATATAAAAGACAACAAACTTAATGATGTGAGAGAAAAGGGAAACTCTATATACTACAGGGGGGATATAAATTGGCACAACTAGGAAAACAGAAGACAGGTTCCTTGGGATGACTATCATTTTCAGATGAGTCTGCCTACTCTGGGAAAAACAAATTGTAAGGCAGGAGGAATGGTCAGCAGGAATGCACAAAACAATCTTCTCATGAAACACGTCAACTTTCTTTATGGCTGCATAGTATTCCATGGTGTAGAGACTTTATGTCCTTCATATTTACATGGATGGAGCTGGAATGTGTTCTTAGCAAAGTGTCACAGGAATGGAAGAAAAAGTATCCAATGTACACAGCCCTATTATGAAATTAATTTATAGCTTTCATATGAAATCTATAGCCTAATAACAGCCTCAGTATACAGGTAGGAGGGAGGGAGAAGGGAGACGGGAATGGGTGGAATGAGGGTGATTAGAGGGATCACTTCTACTTTTATGGTTTATCTTACAAGGGTACAAGTGAATCTTTCTAAGAGTAGAATATGATTGTCTTAACACAATAACTAAGAAAATGACATGAAGGCTGTTAACTAGTTTGACGAAAATATTTCAAATTGTATATGAAAACACCATGCTGTACCCCAGAATTGCATTAACGTACATAGTTATCACTTAATAAAAAAAGTCAACTTACCAGCATTAAGAATGAAGACAGAAAAACAAATGAAGGCGGTAACATAAAATCCACCATCTAATTCAGTGAGGTAGCCACCAACCATGGGGCCCAAGATGAAGCCCACGCTGGATGCTGTATTGAACTGTCCAATTATGACTGGCCGTTCCTTCTCTGCAACCAGATCAGAAATCAGGGCCCTTGAGATGGAGAGGGTATGTTTAAAAATACCTGCAAAAGGACAAGGAGCATGCTCTGTAACTTTGTCCAGACCAAAAGCCTCTCACTTGTGATGTTATCCTTAATCTCAACCACTGAAGGAGATCTCTCCCTTTTCCTGGACCTCAGAGACCTGCAGGGTCCATTCCACCATAATCAGCCCCCAAGTCCTGGCTTACCCCATCCTGTCATGATGTCCCAGCCCCTTCAGTCCCAACTAAAATTCATGGTGGCTTCCACAGAGTGAGTTCCCACTCTTTATCCATTCACTCACTAAAGCCCATTTAGTATATGCCTACTGTATGGCCAGGACTAACCTTGACCCTAGGCATAAAAAAGCAATAAAAAGAAGTGTATAGAAAGATATCACCGCCCTCGTAGAGCCTGCATTTTCATCAGTGGGACAAAGATATATTAGAAGGTGATAGAGGCTATGGAGAGAATGGCAGAGGGAGAGGATAGGCAGTGAGTACAAATCTAATGGCACAGTCATTCACCCAATACAAAAGGATTTTCTAGTAGCAAGACGCTTGTGAATTTGTTGACCAAACAAACTGAGAACTATGACCCAACTCTTAAAAAGAGATTAAAATGAGCATAACAACTTCATGCTCTTCATACTTCAGTGGATGTTTGCCTCCTATACACCCATGTACAGAATACACCTGTAAAACTGCTGGTGGATTTCACAATTTTTATCAACACATGGTAGAAACTCAATAAATGCTGCAGGTGGTCTGCCTGAGTCACTCTGTGATGTGACACGGTTTTTGGTGATCTCCTGCAGGCAGTCTTGCCCTGCACAGCACTGTATAACTGTGTATTTCAACACACTGGTCCTATTACTCTATCCCCAGCTGTGTGTCAAAGTTTGTGTGGGCATCTGTCTGATAATAACCAGCTTCTTTGGGAATCAAACTTATAAATCTCTTTCAGAAATAGGGAAATAGACTCCTCCTAGACTTGTTTCCTTAAATGTCAGAAAGGACTCAGCCAGAAGATGATTCTCAAGACTTCTGCGATTATTTTTGAAACTTTTGTAACTGGGCTTCCAACTTCAAATTGAAAGTCAAATGTCAGGTTTACCTTACACACACAGGGAGAGGACTATGGTAAGTGCATGCATGAACAATCCAACCTAGGCTCCTCTCATCTCTCAGAGGTTAGGGTGGTGGGCAAAGAAGGCAGGGAACCAGGTGTCCAACTAAGCTACTTCAATCCCAGATACATTTAGAGTCAGTGGTTCGTAGGATATGAAGACTTGAATCTAAAACTGGCTTTGTGCAGCAGAACTCTGGAGAAGCCCCCCCAGGGCTCCTCCTGTTCATGGACCACCATGGATGCTGTGGAGATTATGTGGGCAAAAGGAATTTTTATCTTCAGCTCTCCTTGTTTGTAAAGGGTTTAATAAATGGACAAACTAAAATGTTAGAAGTAGTTAAGACCAGTCTGAAGACCGAAAGCTAACCCATGAACTGTTATAATCCTAGCTTCCCCCCAACCAAAGAACAGATCTATAGAAGACTACAGAAGGGCTACAGATACGGTGAATTTCAATTGGAAGTCGGGAAGCCTAATTACAAACTCTAAGCTCACTAAGGGAGGGGAGGGAATGGTCACCACAGCAGTGGCCTGAGACACTTAACAAATTCCTATTAACTTAATGCAGAGCTGTAGCAACAGGAAGGAGGCAGGGCATGACGTGGTAGTGTGGGTCACTGACAGGCCCAAGGGCCTCCAGCCCCCAGCAAGCACAAGGTTCTCAGCTTCATTAACAGAGCACCCAGCTGATGCTAAGTGCTCTATTAACAGCAGTTGCTGTGTTATAGTTCCCATTGTAATTGCTGTTGTCCTTATTCTCTCCTTGCATAAGTGACTAATCAAAGAGGCAATACCAGGCAAGAACAGCCTTCTATACTGAGACAGATTTAGTTTGAATAAAGACACACAGATGCATGTAAACAGAAGCCAAAACTCACCCGCAGGGACTCTAGCCAGGACAAACAGGAACACATTGGTGGCTGCTCCAAGGAGGAGATAACCCAGGGCGCTGAGCAGAATGCACACCAGCAAGGAGGCCTGTCTTCCCACCACATCGCTCCAGCAGCCCTGAGGAAAGCAAGAAACGAAAGCCTTTTGACTCACTCCATAGGGTCACATGTAACCTCTACCATGCAAACATCCACAGCAAAGTGACCCAGTTGAAAACATGAAAGCATCTGCTTTACGGTTCTCAGATGCTTAGCTCCATCATGCTAGCTGCCAGAGTGCGTTATTTTCTCTGGTCTTCTTGCACAATAGTAGTTTCCATTGTCCAAAAAATAAATAAATCAATGAAAATAGTCAAGAAAAAGTAAAAAAGAAAAAGCCTGATGATCTGGTACCTGAGAATAGAAGGAAAGATGATGAAGTATAATTTATAAAGCTTTAAGTTTGTCTTCATTCTCATTACTTTATATAACTCCTCAAAAACCATGTTTGCTATCAAGCACAGAAATTGAAGTAGCAATAAAAAATCTCCTAATAAAAAGTCTCTGACCAGATGACACCCAATTTTACCAGACCTGCAAAGAAGAACTGGTACCCATCCTGCAGAAATTATTCCCTAACACTGAAAAGAAACAAATCCTCCCCAACAGGTTTTCAGAAGCCAATGTTGCATTGATTCTAAAGACAAAAGACTCAGGAAGAAAAAAAAAAAAACTACAGACCAATTTCCCTTATGAACAAAGACACAAAAATTCTCATTAAAATCCTAGCAAACCAAACTCAGATGCACATCAAAAAAGTTTTCACTACAACCAAGTGGACTTTATCCCAGAGATGCAAAGATGGTTCAACATATCTAAAAATGTAATTCACCACATAAACAGAAGTAAAAAGATCATATGATCATCTCCATTGAAGTAGAAAAGCATTTGACATTTTGATGTGAATGTATAACAAGAGAAGCGTAGATAGGACTTACCTCAAAATTGTAAAAGCCATATACAATAAACCCACAGCCAACATTACATTGAACAAGGTAAAACTGAAAGCTTTCCCACTTAGAATTGGAACCAGACAAAATTGTCCACTATCACCACTTCTTTTCAACATAGTGCTGGATATCCTCACCAAAGCAAACAAACAAGAGAAGGAAACCAAAGGCACCCAAATGGAGGAAGAAGAGGATCAAACAAGCAATCAAACTATTGCTCTTTGCTGATATGATTATACAACCCAAAATATTCTACCAAAAGACTCCTGGAATTGACAAATTCAGCAAAGTTTCAGGTTACAAAATCAATGTACACAAATAAGTAGCATTCTTATATGCCAACAATAGTCAAGCTGAGAACCAAATCACAAACTCACACTTCAAAATAACAACAAAGAAAATGAAATACCTAGAAATACATTTAAATAAGGGGGCTAAAAGATCTCTGTAGGAAGAACTGTGAAACACTGAAGAAGGAAATAGCAAAGGATATAAACTGATGGAAAAACATATCATGTTGATGGATCAGAAGAATCCACACTGTTAAACTGTCTATACTACCCAAAATGATCTATAGGTTCAATCCCAGAACAATAACAAAAAAAAAAACACATTTTCTATTTAGAAAATACTGAAAACAAAATGAAGACTACAAAAAATACCAATATCATATTTTGAATATCTAGAAAAAATGATTATATGCTTCATGTAGGACCAGAAAATATGCTATATAGCCAAAGCAACCTTAGGCAACAAGAACAAATTGGGAGGCATCAATTTACTAGATTTCAAGCTATACTATAAGGCTATAGTAACTGAAACAGCATGGTACTGGCACAAGAACCAGAGACATAGATCAATGGATCATAACAGCAAACCCAGATATAAAACCCTTCTCGCATTTGATTTTTGACAAAGCAAACAATCACATACACTCGGGAAAGGAATCCCTATTCAATAAACGGTGCTAGGAAAAGTAGCCACAAGTAGAAGATTAAAACAGGATCTGCACCTCTTACCATTCACAAAATTAAGACATAAAACTATAAGAATCCTAGAAGAAAAGGTTGGAAAATCTCTTATACACAGCAGCCAAGGATAAGAATCTCTGAAGGAAACCTCAATGGCAATCACCAACAACAACAAAAAGACTTGATCAAATTAAAAAGTTTCTGCATGGTCAAGGGAACAATCGTTATAGAATGAATAGGAAAACTACAGATTGGGAGATGCATGCTATATATCAAATAAAAAGCTAATAACCAGAATCTCCAATGAAATCAAACAAATCAATATGGAAGAAACAAGTAACCTCATTAATAAGCATGTAAAAGACATGAACAGAAACTTTTCAAAAGAAGATAGAGTAATGGCCAACAAACATGACTAGAGATTTGAACATTTTTTCATCAGGGAAATGTTAAAACCACAATGAGATATCACTTAACTCCAGTGAGAATGGCCTTTATTAAAAAGTCCAAAACAACAAATGCTAGCATGGATTCAGAGAGACAGAAACACACTTACATTGCTGGTATGACTCTATGGAAAGTAATATGGAGATATCGCAAAGAACTAAAAGTAGACCTACCATTTGATCCAGCAGTCCCCCTACTGGGTGGTATTTACCCAGAGGAAAAAGACATTTCATTAAAAAGACACCTGGCTCGTGAATGTTCATAGCATCACAATTCACAAATGCAAAGAAGTGGAAACAACCAAAGTACACAATAATACGTGAGGGCATTAATAAAATGTGGATACCACAGAATACTACTCAGCCATTAAAGAAAAAGGTAAAATAATACCTCTTGTATTCACCTGGATGGAATTGGACACCATTCTTCTAAGTGAAGTATCACAAGAATGGAAAAACAAATACTACATGTACTCACTACTAAATTGGGACTAATCAATCAACACTTACATGTACATACAGACATAAACTTATGAAAAGTCAAGTAGGTGGGAGTGGAGAGGAGGGAATGGGTAAATTTACAACTAATGGTACAATGCACACTATCTAGGTGATGGGCATACACCTAGAATGACCCAGATGGTACAGAAGCAATGTATGGAACCAAATATTTGTACTCCCACAAAATTCTAAACAAAACAAACAAAATCAGTCCCAGAACAATAACAAAAAGAAACCGAAATTTCTATTTATAAAATACTAAAAAACAAAATGAAGACTACAAAAAACTTTACAACCCCAAACTTGCTTATATTTTTAACAAAATGGTCATACAGTATACTATTTTGTAATTTGCTTTCTTGATATGACTTGAATATCATTCCATGTAATCAAAAATTTGCCTTTTCTATTTTTAATCCATTCCATATTCTACTATGTGCCAATAGTTAAATCTACTTTTTGGTTTTTTTTTTTTTGGTTCAACTCTTAAAAATATAAATAATGCTACAATAAACATTCTCATAGCAAACTCTGCAAACATTCCTGAAAATTTCCTTAGAACAAATTCCTGGAATTGTAGTGGTTAAAGTTAAAAGGCAGGCATATTTTTAGGCAGCATATATTGACTCTCCAGGAAGATCTGTAAGTGAAGGGTGTCTCTAAAAAGCACAAAGCAGCCCCTCTTATTATTCAGAGGGAACTCTGTAGAATGCAGAGCAACCCTGAGAGAAGCACTTAATGTTGACAAAGCAAAGTATTGGGCCAGAGAAGAGTAAAGTAGGAATGAACTTATTCAAAGGCAGAAGGAACAATAGGGCAGAGGGGTCCCGTGAAAGAATGTCTAGTGAGGATAAGATGCAGTCAGGCAGGCTGGGGCAGACCTTGACTGGTCTGGTCAGTTGAGGTCCTGCCTGACCTTCACTGTCTCCCATTTTTACTGTTCTATAAATTTAGCTCCCACCTTAAAGATATCTATCTTAAGTAGTTTAGGTGGAATGATTCAGGAGATTAACTTTTGAAGTGGAATGTTGTAATAAGTCACTGAGTTATACTGAAAGTTAATGTGATCTCTGCTTTGAACTATGCAGATTATGAAAGAATGCCACACTGGAAAAAGGGTAGCTTTAGGTATACAAGAAGAAGAAATTTAAAGACTGATGAGCCATTTCTACCACCCCTCTACCTTGTCTTATCTTTTGTAGAGCTTTTTTATGTCTATCATCTCTGAATACTCTAACCTGCCGCGAACGCTTTGTTTCTTTCTTCCTGGCTGTCCTGTCCGCTCAGAAGGGATCTGTCAACTGAAAGCTTCTGGCCAGGGTACTCCCTGGTGTGGCTTGAATTGTCTCCCTGGAAGGACTATGGTCAAATTGCCTGTGAGGGTGGTAAGTAGGTTTCTTCTTCTGGCTCCCTTTTCATAAGGGACATTTGCCCATCCTAGTCTGTTTTTGTGGCTGTGTGTTTTTAAATTCTTTGACCACCCAAGAACCTGCAGTTTAAAGCTCCAGCACACTTTCATGTGAGTGGCAACCCTACATACAATGTAGGTAGGAGACTCTCTATTGACCCATATTTTAACCAACACTGTGCACTGTCAATTTAAAGAAATGTGCAAATTTGATTAAATGGCATCTTTTTATTTACCTTTTTCCCTGATAATTATTTTAATGTTTGCAGTGACTATTTGCATTTCCTCTTGAGGGACACAAGCCATGTGACATGTCTGCCAGCTGTAACTCCCGCGTTGGGAAAACCCTACAGTGCTACCAGGTACAGGCTCCCTTCTAAACTATTCTCAAGGCAAGTCTGGATGTTAAGAGCACAGAAGTGACCTGGGATGGAGCCTGCCCAGTAGGGATGACATGCTTCATGATGATGGGTGAACATACCGGCACCTTGCTGAAAGTCTGGCTGTGAGGCACGTAGAAAGGAAAGCAGGGAGCAGAATCTGGGAGATACACAAGGCAGGAACTATGCAGAGGCCAGTGAGGAAGGACCAGAGAGGTGATGTGTGCTGCATGGAGGCCTCCTGGCCTCACATGTGAGGCAGGGATGCTTCCTGGATGGATGGCAGCAGGTGAGCAGAGCTCCAGGGCTGCCTTTCTAGCTCATTACTACAAAATCTCCACACCCTGTACTTACAGGTCTAGCTAAACACAAGCCTCACTTGACACAAGCCTCACTTGTAAGCTGAATGCTCTGGTCTGGAAGTCACAGGGTGAGGCTTCTGAAACAGTTCTGTGCAGGTGGAGTTGGCCGCTGGCTAACTTGGGCCTTGTGCTCTTTGTCCTGCCTGTCTTCCTGCTTAGCATGTCCCCCTCTATGTTGAAGCTTGAGCAGCCATCTAGTTAAGCATGGCCCAAGCAGGGTGACAGATAGTAGGAGCCTGGTGGCAACTCAGACAGCTGGGCAGTGTCGGCAGCATGCTTCCCTCTTCTCTTCAGGGTGTGCTAGAAAGGCTCTGTTACTCACCAGTGGACATCAGCTTGACCAATATGCCCAAAGCAACCAGAGCTGTGGGTCTATGCTGACCCATTTACATATTGAGGCTCTGGGTGGGGTAATGTTTGAAAAAAATGTCATTGTCTTAAAATAAAAATTGCTAACCACTATGACGGCAATGGGGCACTGTTTGAGAAGGGTGAAGAACAGCATCCCCAGGGTGGTGTGACATCCAGGAGAGCCCCAACTCTGGTTTCTGCCAGTCCTGGCTAGAGGAACCTGAGTCAGCGTCCCGCTTCCCATCTGCAGTGACGATCCATACCTTCCCCCACTCTCTCCAAATAACCACGGAAGCAATCCAGGCTGCTGCTCTTCCTTATCAATTGCCAACTACAATTGTTCGTGCCTGTTCTCCTTTTCATTGATTATTTTTTTCTGAAGGACATCAAAAATCTCTTCACATAAGGATAGAAACTATCATAAAATTCTTCTAGGAAATATTTTGAGGGCAAATTCTCCAAAACTATAGTCTTCACTGTGAATGGGTATCAGTATCCATCCGTGGCCTGTTAGGAACTGGGTTGCACAACATCACCTGAGCCCTGCCTCCTGTCCCACTGCCCAACACACCTCCCTGCCCTGGGGAAAAACTGTTGTCCATGAAACCAGTCCCTGGTGCCCAAAAGGCTCTGGTCTGTGGCCTGTTAGAAACCCGGCTTTATAGCAAAGGTGAGCAGGAGATGAGTGAGCAAAGCTTCATCTGTATTTACAGCAACTCCCTATCACATCACCACCTGAGCTCTGCTGACTGTCTCAACCCCCTCCCTTAAATCAGTTCTTGGTGCCAAAAAGAACCTTTGGGTACCCTTGCTCCAAAATACTGTCATTCTTCTCCAAATGTCACAAAGTCCATTCCTTAACTTTCATTTCAATGGATTTCAGAAATTCCCCCTATTTTTTTGATCTAGGTAAAGAGCCACCGGCCTCCTTGTGGTCACAGGGCAGTGGGATAATGGTGTATAATCTGGTGACTATACCTTTGGGCTGGGGCCAGGTTACCTGGGTTCAACTCTAAACTCTTTTCATTCCTTGCTACTTTACCTTGGACATACTAGGTAACCTCTCTATGCCTCACTGTTACTACCTATAAAACAGGAGTAATAATGACATCTGCCTCATAGTTTATTTTTCCCTCAACACCTCCTATGTGCTTAACATAAAATGAGTTATTAAAGACCCACACCCACCCTTTATGGATGGTTCTATCAGATAAGTTCTCAGAACAGGGTCCAAAACATAAGTACCTTTTAAATGCTAGTCTTTGTATTAAAATAAATGCATTAACAAACATTAGCCAAATCTGACAGAAAACATTTTTTCTTCATAGAAATTGTTCTTACAATTAAAATGATTTTATGAAACTTATGATTAAATATGTACTTTCAAAAGTATTGGCTAAAAAAATTAGCTATTTCATTTTCTCTTTCTTTTTGTAGAGACAGAGTTTTTCTTTATTGTCCTTGGTAGAGTGCCATGGCATCTACAGCAACCTCCAACTCCTGGGCTTAGGCGATCCTCTTGCCTCAGCCTCCTGAGTAGCTGGGATTATAGGCATCTGCCACAACGCCCGGCTATTTTTTGTTGAAGTTTGGCTGGGGTTGGGTTCAAACCCACCACCCTTGGTATATGAGGCCAGCGCCCTGCCCACTGAGCCACAGGCACCCCCTTAAATTAGCTATTTCTCTATCTGAAATGTTTCTAAAGAAGGTTTTTAATTATATTCCAGCTACAAGATGAAATGTCCTCTGTAAGCAAAACTAAACAAAAGGTCAATTTGATAAAGTGAGTAGGGTTATAGGTGGGAATAAAAATGCTTATTCCTAAAATGCTGTGTGCTAGGTGCTCTGATAAGCAATAGTATAAAAATAAATAAAATTTGGCCTTTATCTCAAGGAGCTCAGAATCCAAGAGGAGAAAACTACTTGAATAATTAACATATCTTGTGACCTAGCATCTCAGACATAGGAGTATATACACATCTAGTATTTGGGTAGTGAGTTTAAAAATAAAGCAGAAAAGGTATTTAGTGAACATGTACCCCCAATTCTTCTCTCACATGAAAGTACATAAAATAAGAAATTTTGTAGATCTTCCCTGACAACTGTAGGATCTGATAAGTCTAGTTATCTATTTACATTTTTATGTCATCAGGACAATAGCAGATGACTTTTAGTTAAAAAATAAAATGGTCTTAGAGTCTGAATATGAGATTAGGTAACTCAGTCAAATTATTTAAATCGTGAGTCTTAATTTTCTTCTACAGAAAAGAGATACCAAACTACTCCGCTGGGTTATTTAAAAAGTTGAATGAGAACATAACTACTATTGTTACACAAATAAGACTTCACAAAAATCAAGAAATAGCTATTTACTTAAAAATTCAATATAAAACCTGAATTCCTTTCAAAAATATTTTATAAGGAAGCAACTCTTAGGAAATAAAAGTATATGTCACGTCCACAAAATGTGAGTCAACCAAGCCAGCTGTTGACATGCCTGAATCACTGGACATGGAGGTCTTAAGACTAGTATGGCCACAGTAGACCGCCAGCGGGAGAGGTCTCTTAAGTTCTAACATGAGTAGTGAAAAGCAGGAGAGGGACAAACCATCTCTGATCTTTCCACTCCATGTTGCAGACATACAACCACCCCAAATGGCTCCTTCTGTCTCAGGAATTTTCAACTGGTATGCTGTGGCACACTGGTGTGTCACGAGAGGATCTTAGGTCTGCCACAAAGGTTTTTAAAAGATTGTTAATTAAATTATTTTTGGAAGATGCTCAAAGTGTAGTACGTCTATTCTTTTTGTAGTCTTTTTTTTTTTTTTTTGATCAACATAATTTAAGTGTACCATGAGATAAAGATTGAAAAACACTGGTCTATATACTTAATAAAGCATTTAGCTCAAAATGCACAACCCGAAAAAGGATAATAGAAATCTAAGGGAATTTAATTATGGTCAATTAAGTGAAACAAACAATAAAATTGGTAATACCTTTTGTTTCTGTTCCTTTCTTCAGTTAAAAAGTTAGCAGGGTATTGTAGGGAGAACACTTTACAATTTAAAAATTGTTCTCATCTAGTATTACTCAGTGTGTTCCATTCAGAACAAGCCATCCAAACCATTTAGGCCAGCACCTCCTCACAGGTCAAAAGGAATACAAGTGACAGAAGGATCCTTCTTGATCTGCCAACGTTCTACATCTAATTATCTGCATACTTCTTGGTAAACCTCAAGCCCTCACTTTTACTACACCTGTGATGGATGAACCTCAGCATCATGTGATTTTTAAGAACCTCAGCATCATGTATTTTTAAGACCCATTGCCAGATGTAAGACAACTTACCACCAATGTGCTAGAAAAGAGTTGCAAAACACCATAGGAGGAGCCTGCAAAAAACCAATCAATAACATCAATAAAATCAGCTAGATCTGATACAAAAATGAATTAATGTGATAACAATATAGACGTTGATAGAAAAACATTAGGGAACAAAGGCCATTTTCTTTTTCTTTTTTGAGACAGTCTCATTATGTCGCCCTCAGTAGAGTACCGTGGTGTAATACCTCACAGCAACCTCAAACTCTTGGGCTCAAGCAATTCTTTTGCCTCAGTCTCCCAAGAAGGTAGGACTATAGGCGCCCACTAGAATGACTGGCTATTTTCTTGTTGCAGTTGTCATTGTTTAGCTGGGATGGGCTCAAACCCACCATGTGGCTGGCGCCGTAACCACTGTACTATGGGTGCTGAGCTACAAAGGCCATTTTTTAAAAAATGTGTCCACATCTTTTTTGAAAAAACGCAAATAATATAATTTTTAATAAAAGGCTATCAAAATAAAATTGAGCGCAAGAAGACAGTAAAGGCAATGGTTGACCTCAGGGACCCTTTAAGACAGACCTCTCCACCTAGCATGTGAAAATATGTAGCTCCAATCATAAAATTCCATAGAGTACTAAGGGAGTAGAAATATGAATCTTAGAAAAATCCTACTAAACCTTAAAATTTTAACATTGTCTCATATACCTCTTATTTTAAAGTTTTGTACAATGTTTTATAAAGAACTTACAAAGTTTTATGGAGTTATTTTACCTCCATTGTCATGTAATACGTCCCTTCTGCTTTTTCCTAACCTTCAAGCCATTGGGTAGTCCAGTGTAGTTCCAAGGATGTTTCTCCAGGGATCTACAAATCATGGTATGGACCAGGATTTAATAAATATTATGTACAAAACTGTCCCCAGACACTTGTTAAGTTTCTGAATGATCAAGAGCTGTTGGTTTTAAGAATTTCTCATTAACAGAGTTCTAAGCCCTGCTATCTTGTGCCTCTTTCCCAAACCAGTGACTTCCAGATGGAATTTTTATCCTGCATAGGCAAAGAAACTATTGTCCTCTACAATGTGGTGGTGATGGTGCAGGAAACCTGCAAGTAATTTTCCAAGGCTCATCCAAACTCTTTCCCATAAGGTATAATTTTTGTGGATTATGTTTTTCTCAAATTAGGTTACAGGTTCCTGTAGAGTTCCTAACCTTTAACACACACAGCCAACTCCGTGGAGAGGCTCAGTAATATTGGTTACACCACTAGTGTTATGAGACATAGGGCTAATACTCAAACCCCAAACCTTTTCAAATACAGATAATATAGAAAGAGATGAATTATATTTGCTCTAGGGTAATTATTCTGAAATATTTGGAAATTTGTTTTATCTCATTTTCCACTTACCTTTGGATAATATATTTAGCTATAAGAGTGAGGTGTTTTCAGGTACTTAGTTCAGAGTATTTACAATTCAGTGCTCTGAAAACAAGCAGGATTAACCACTCACCTACTATTCCGGCAACTGTGGGACTTGCTCCAAGGGACTTGACATGAAGGCTCAATAAAGGGACAACCATGCTGACACCAAACAAATCCTAAGAGAAAACAAACAATGACTAACTCAAATTAGTCACCAAAGCCTTGGTGTTTTTAAACTTGTAAACCTTAAATTATGAACTGATTTTAAGAAACAAAACCAGCATCTAAAATTTTAAGCAAACAAGAAATTATAATTGTATCCTAAAACAGAATGTCATACTAATCAGCTGTCACCTGTAAATGCCTCAATTACCTTGACCTAGAACTCATTTTAGCTTTAGCTCCTTTGTAACTGACTTTTAACATTGAAGGTAGAGATGCTATAGAAGTATCTCAAATACAACAAACAGCCCAACATTTTCTGTGGATAATGAAGTAGGGGGGGAAATGGAGGGATAATTCATATTTATTGATGAAGCAGACCGTGCTTAGAAATATAAATGTCCTTCTGGAGTTAGCAAAAGCAACTATGTCCTAGAGCCTGAGGTTTACAGCATCATGGGGTTGCGAAGAAAGGCTTGGTAAAGCAGGAAGGAGAAAGCCAGGCTGGAGGACTGGGGGAAGGCCAACTCTTTGCAGTTAAGTTATAAAAAGTGCACAGCTCTGGGGTCACAGAGGCAGTTCTCAATTTTGGTTCCATCACCTACTAACTTGTATCCTTCAGAAGTTATTTAAAGTTGCCAAGCTTTACTGCTGTCTTCTGTAAAAAAGGGAATTAGTGCCTGAACATGAAGTGTGATGGTTGAGAAAGACCCAATCCACAACAGAAACTGAAACACATTTTCCCCTTTCTTCAGTTCTAGGGATGACATTTGGTACGTATTCTGAGTTAATAGACAAGACTTTTATTTTTTCCCTTAAATTTTTTTCTCATTTCACTTAGTTACTTGCTACAACTGGCTTAGGGGAAGAAAAGCCTATTTCACAAACACAGTTTTCCTTATATTCAACCTGGATTCCTTCTTCCATAGGAACCTGGTTAACTGGAAACAAGGAACATAAGAATGTTTTCTTTAGACCTATAGTTAATCTTTCACTCCTCCCACCAAGCTGTATATTCACATAATTATAGAAACATAAACTTCCACATGAACTTTTGGGGGCTTTTTCCATGGTTACATCTTTAGATGTCCATATAGCTAAGATTGAGTCTTAAATAGATCATAAATATATATTACATGTAGCAGAATAATAGTTTATTATTTCTATTGTACAATTACCTGAAATTTGTTTTGGATCTGAGCCAATTTCTTTTGGGCTTTACTGTGATTTGTATCCCATCAGCCTACTGATGTTTATATCATTTCAAGGAATCATATAATGCAAAAGCCACCCTATTGGGTCTTCTGAATCTTTCAGAAAAGGGAACTCAATTGCTCAACACATTTTTTTTTTCCAATAAAAAGGACAGTAAGGAAACTCAATTGTGCAACAACTTTTTTTTTTTTTCAGTAAAAAGGACAGCACCACATTTCATTTAATATTCAAATGGTCTAAATAAAAGATGTAGGGAAATATTTAAAATAATAAGCTGAGGTCTATGCAAGGCAAATATGAAAATAAAGAATCATAAGCAATAACGGATGGACGATACTTTAGCACTTTGTGAGTGCCCCCCGCCCCCCAAAGCCTATCATTTCTCCAAGAGGCTGGCCACTGACAGTTTCCTCTCAGGAAGTTCTGTTCTAAAGTTGTTTTCTCTTTTTATAAAAAGAGTTCCTCTCTGCTTCTGAATCCAGTTTCTTCAAAACCAATGTGCATTTTGAGTGCACATTGCATTTGGCAACTGGTCATGTAGGTGTAACCATTTATAAGGAAGTCAGGTCAAAGGCAGCCATGTCAACCTTTCACCAAACATCAACATTTCTCAATAAAACTGATGAATGCATACATTTAAAAGTTCCAGGAGTCTTTTCCAGGTAAGAATCCTATTATTTCCTGATTAGTGAAATAGTATCTCGATAATTAAAATTATCACCTCACTAAAGTTGATGAAATGAAAAACAAATCTCACCAGGTACCTAGAGGAAAGCAGTGGATGAAATAATACATCTCAGGACCATCCTAGCACCCTAACCAAAAGATGGCCTAGGGGGTCATCTTAGTCTTCTCTCCACAACAAATTAAAACCTAGAAGTACAGATAAAAGCTAAATCCAGAATAATTTGGTAAATGACTTCTCTAGTCTTGTTCCCTTCCTTCCCCAAATTGAAAATCATTTTCCCTAAGAGTCTTATGGGGTATTACAACAGTAAATATACCCCCAAATAACTAAATTATGAAATTACATATAGTATTCCTTAAATGTTATCTAACAAAGAGTCACTAGATTCTTCACAGATACAAAAGGCTACATATATTTTGTTTACAACATTTTTCATTTGAATAATCACCACTCTGGGCAGCGCCTGGCCCCATATGCCGGAGGTAGCAGGTTCAAACCCAGCCCTGGCCAAAACCTGCCCCCCCAAAAAAAGCCCACTCTTTTAACTTTCAAAAAAAAATCTCACATTTTTCCTGGCACATACTGGACACCTAATGATTCTCTTGAATACATTATTGAAGTTGTTAAAATTTTACACCAGGCTCGTGAGATTATACTTGCTAAGTACACAGCAACACGACAACATATGAGAAGCTGGGAATATTTAAATCTGTATTGGAAGGTCAGCCATAATAAATGATCTGTGAATAGTTTTATCGTAAAACTCAAACTAATTTGGATTCTAGGTCCTGTCAATTTCCAAACTCTCTGAAACCTAGTCTGGACTTACCAGGTAAAGGCTTGAATTTTTTCATCTGGCAAAATCACCCCAAGTACCTTATGACTTAAGGACTCCAAGCTACCACTGCCCTATCTACCAGAGGTGGACCGCAGCCAACCCTTTGTAGGAGTTTGAAGAAACACCCACACGTGCTGGTTTTGAATTCTAGATGAAATAGACTGGAAAGTGGAAGAGGAACCTGCACTCTGAGACTGATATAATAAAGAAATAAAAAAGCGACAGGGGTGGCACCTGCAATTGAGAACTGGAGTCAGAGATCCTTTCTAAAAAGCCTCCCTCCTTGAGTTCTCCTGGTTCTGTTACTTCAGCAATTTGCTGATGAAGCTGAATATGCTTTCATCATCGTCTTAACTATCAGTTCAACACAGAACCTTAGTTACTGACTGTTGGACACCTTGCCTGGGGGAGGTGGGATGCAGCCTGCCTCATTTTGATCTATTCTCCTACCTAAACATGACTCAGCCTCTTAACTCCTAACTCATCCTAACTCATGACTCTAACGAAGCGTCAGACTGGGAGAAGAGGTGGTCTGAAACTGCATGTGGGCAAGAAAAGGAACAGCAAGGAGAGGCAAACCTAGTGTTTCTGCAGATAATTGCCCAGAAACTACCAACACAAACTCACTAGTAGTAAGATGGTAAGTTCTTCTATGGCAGACCCATGTATTACAATATTGGAGCTCCACAGCACCCACCACATGGCAGATGTTCAGAAACTCCATCAGTTTTCTAAACTTTCCAGTCTACCTGGGAAACTGTTACTTAGGGGCCAAATAAGTATACATACTCACAAACCATGACCTCACCAAACCTGTTGTGCAATACAGTTTGTCCACAAGCAAATGTGTACCCTTCACTCTGAATTGCACTTTCAAACATCAAAGCCAAACAAGAACCCCAAACGAAGTATGTCTAATGTTGTCCAGGTGGGGTCATCAACAGCGATTTCCCCTACCCGTTCAGGGCCCTGTATGTCACTAGCGTGCCAGCAGCCACCCCCTATTCTCCGCCCTGCAACCGCTGTACCTGCCACAGCAACTTAATTCCTGGATCCCAAGGAGTCACACCTGACGTCGTGCGGGGACCTCATAAACTAAAGGGAGGGGCAACGGCGGCGAAATAAGTTCAAGGGTCAGGGCGCGAGGTGACAAGGCGGTGAGGCCAGGTGCACAGTGAAGGGGAGGATGGGGAGAGCTGAGGCTTGAGGGATAGAGAGGTACTGACCAGGTGAATCACGGGGGTCCCAGCCCTGGCTAGGCTTTACGAGGCTCCGAGAGCCCCAAGAAAACAGAAAGGCCGGCGCGGAGTCAGCGCTGGGCCCCGGCGCCAGCGCCCGCACTCACCAAGAAGCCCACCAGGTAGAGGCAGAGCAGGAAGCGCCGGGCGGGGACAGCCCCGGGGCCGGCAGCCCCCGCCTGGGCCTCGGTCCTCTGCTTCTGCTCCGACTCCGCGGCGGTCAAGCCCAGCCCCGGGGCCGAGCGTAGGACCGGGTGGTCCATACCCGCGCTGGCCGGAGACGCAGACTAGGTAGCCGCCGCCCGACCAGCCCCGGCGCGCCAGCCCCGCCCTGAGCGGAAGGCCGCGGCGCGCGCCTGCGCAGAGGGAGCGCCCTGGGGCTGCTGCCGGGCGGCTGGGCGGTTTGGCGCCGGAGTTCGGGGTAGGCTGAGGTCAGATGGGGTGGGGACCCGGCACCTGCTAGCGTGGTGGCATGCGCCAGTTTTGTGGTGGTAAGGATGATGCTTTGTGTCCCGTCTGGGTAAAGCCCCTCCTGTCACTGGAGGGTGAGCGGGAATTGTGAAGTCTTCACCTCCTAGTGGTGACCAAGCCAGGTTGAAGAGCCACAGAACCCTGGCCATGAGTTGGCTGTGACAGACTTGAATATAAATTAATCTGGCTCTGCAAGATTCCATTTGCCTATTTGAAAAACAAGGGGAAACAGTATAGGTCAATGAAAACAGCTGTGAGAATTTTACATATGTTTGATTACTTTCTCTGGCATTTGTGTAAGGACCAAAGAGGTTGCTCTTCTGAAGGGTCACTGAAAAATCAACTTGTGAAAGAAAGATTAATTGTAGAAAAGGCATAAAAAATTATTTAATACATGGGACCTTAAAAAATTATTTAATACATGGGACCTTCAGAATGAAGACCCAAAGATGCTGGGGAAACTTGTCCATCTTTATGATCTAGTGCTAACAGACTGGGTAGGTAAACACAACAAGGCCTGTCTATCTAGTTCTTTGTGGCCTCTCTGGGCACATATTAGTCCCGTTTGGATGTTAAGGCAGCGTCCTCTCAGGAGACGGATAGTCAAACAAGGTAGATCAGATAATTTCCTCATTGTCAGCTTTTATACAGGAGTCAGAGACAGTCTTTTCTTCTTCTTCTTTTTTTTTCTTTTAGGTTTTACCTCTGGCTTTGGGGGGAAAGTGTTTTGGTTTTAGTGACCTACCTTAGGGAAGAGAAATTATAGTTTACATATCTAGCCTTGGGGGAAAATGGAACCAGGAGGCAGGAAGATAGGAGAGGCTGGAGAAAAACTTCTGCTTCTGAGGCTTTCATTTTGGAATATAATTTTCTGAGCCCCAACACTGTACAGTGTGAACAAGCCAGAAGTGGTCTCTTCCTGAGCTGAGGTGTCAGTCTCATGGAGTAATAAGCACACAATAAACATGATAAACAAAAATAATACCCTATAAAGAAACAAATCTACACAATAAATCAAATAATATCGTGACAAATAACATAAGGAAGCAATGACTAATGTGGTGGGAGTGACCCACTCGGGAAGGCAGTTTGGAGGAGGTGACAACGTATGCTGAGAAGAGTTGAAAAAAGGTGTGTGGCTGAAACTTTCTAAAGAAATGGAGAAGTCAAAGGGGTAGGCAGGGGCACAAATTATTTAGGAATAGAAGGTTTGAAAGAGCTTTAGTGCCTTATTCTGAGTGCAATGAAAGGAATCAAGAAGGTGCATGACACAAAAGAATGGCTTTAGGTTAATTATCAAGGTACCTGGCATATAGTAAGTACTCAGGAAATATTAATTATGAATACTAACCCTTATTTTCGTCAGAAACTGATTTCATTACTTGTTCCTTTTTCACTCTGGTATCCACAAAATTCTGACATTTAATAAGATTTTGCTCAAAATCTCAATTTAATTTTATAGCTTGCTGAATTCTGATATCTATAGTATTCAATCTTGCAGAGTTTCTCATAGAAAAAGTCAGGGAACTATTTAGTAAAGAATGGGATACGGAGATTTAGAATGGAGACATATGAAAAAATCCAGATGAAATGGACAATCTTGAACCTCCAAGTCACTTGGATCCTCCTTTTGCCAGTAGGACTGTTTGCCTTCCTATATTTGGGAAAACTAGCTTTCCTGTGCTTGCAATTTTGTGATTAACTCATCTGGGAAAGGTGCCTTGAAAGATGCTTATGTACCTCAAAACCCATCAAAACCACCCACTTTGGCTACTAAATATATAACTAGGGTGAAATTTCAGCATGCTTTGGGGGATAGATATACACTATGATCTGGGGATAAATTGCTTACACTCCTAAAGAATTAAAATGCTCTATTTTTTTTTTGAGACTTTGGAAAAAACAATAAGTTAACTGATCAAAGTATTCTATAATAGACAAACTTCTATCTGACAATGTGAATGTTACTTTCTTTGCATTATTACTATTCATTGCAGCAATTGTCTGATTTTTTTCTCAATGTATTGATCTTCTTTCATTCTTTGAGGTTTTTGTTCTCAGCCCTTATGTTAAATATTATTATTGTCATTAAATTTAGCCTTTTAATTCTGTGAAGGCAAAAGTGGAAACCTAATATACACATGTATATGTAAGAAAAATAAAAATAATAAAGAAGCAAAAAAAGAATACACTGCTAATGTATATATAATATAAAATATATACATATATATATAAAACACAAACCTTAGGAACATATTAGGGGGATATCTTTAAGGATGTTAGATCAAGGAGGGAAAAATATAACACTAAATCAGGCAGAACTCACAGATATGGGTGCATTTACTACAGATTCCAGATGTAACATGTTAGCTTGTGCAGCTAGAGGAAGATCTAATGGATTACTTGGTTGGTTGACTGAAACTTGCACTCAAAACAGCCTACGTTTAATGAGGTTTAGATGTCAGAGTTTTCATGGCAAAATATGGAGAAGGGAATCTTAAAGCTTGGCAAGAAGTTAAAGTGGATTTATCATGCAAGAACTGCAAACCTAATCCCCAAATATATTCCAAAAAAGCCCAGAGGACATGCCCTTCACCAAGGCATTGAGAAATATTAGTGGGAGACTTACTTGCATTCTTGAAAAGATTTGTGGTGGTTCTCTTTTGTAGACCAGATCTAGCCATGAAGGGTAGCACCATTGAGATGAGTTCTCTGATTTAAATGAGGATTAGATTCCCAGATTATTCAGAGGTTGGGTCACAGCATTTAAACCCCAACAGTAGAGTGGACACACTTACTGTAGAGGGCATCAGCGAAGTACCAGTAACCAACAATCAGAATGCCTTAGCCTGCAGGAATCTGAACTGTGGCTAATTTAATGTTGTGTGCCTAGGCACGAAATAGATGGGAAGCCTACCAGGGCATTGCTTAAGTTACATAACAGAAGAAATTCTAGGTCTGGTACCCAAAACCTTCACTTGATTTATTATGAATCAGAGACAATCACAGCATCTCACTTAATTACTAGACCTATTTCAATCCACAGAAAAAGGCCCTTGATTAAAGGGGCTTGTAGCATTCACAGGAGTACATACTATATATCTTCCTCCAGGCTTTCCCATAAGGAAACTGTACCCAGCTACCAGAGTGATTGTGCATTACAAAAAAAGGGAATACCCAATTCTTTGGGAGATTACTAAACAATGGCTCAAAATGTACACTAATTCTTGTAGAATCAAAATACTACTTGTCACATAAGTCAAAGTGAAGCTGTATTGAGGATCCCAAAGACCACATTCCCACAAGATTCAATTAAATATTAGGAGGACTCACATACTTGTGGCTAATATTTATTACAGGAAAAGATTCAAAGAAAAATCAGCAAAGTTATTTGCAAAGTGTGAAGGAAAACAGGCACAAGATTCCAGGTCTTCTCCCAGTGAAATCACATAGAATACGATCAATTCCTCCAGCTGGGAGTTGTGATGACATGTGTGAAATACTGTCTGCCAGAGAAGGTCACTAGAGATTTAGTGCCCAGGTTGTTTTGTTTGAAGGGACTTGTATAGACCCTTCTTTACTTAGCACCTGTTAAAACACCAGAGTCCCCGAAAGATAGTCAGCATTCAGAGTAAACCATATTGTTTGTACATACTGTTTAGACACAGTAAGTCACTGTTACAACTTAGGATGGTGGGACTACTCTTGAAATCTGAGTTCCCAGACACCAGCCAAGGGACAACATTTTAAGCAGAGCTTTTAACAGATAACGCTCAGGTCTGCTATGCTAACGCTCTTTTGCACAGGACCTGAGAATAGTCAGGTGATAAATAGAATCTTATCTAAAGTGTGACTCACAGCTGGCCCAGTTATCAGTGGATTTCCTCAGTTCCTGAACATAATATAAACTGAAACTATACTCAACAACGACAGTATTCACATATTAACTTTCTGACTCATAGGTGGTCTCCTTTATGGCAGAAAAGGCTCAGTGGGAGCCCCTAGAACATTCTTATCAATATAGTAGATCAAAAGCAATACTTCCTTCCTGGACGAATTAAAGAAAGTAAGTTGCCATGAAAAGCTTAAAAGACACAAAAGTGCCCATACCTATCATATCCGCATTTAACTCCTTTGTTGGCCATGTGAAGAAGTCAGATGGATCATGGAGAGAGACTGTGTACTATGTCACAAACATGATCAGGTGGTGACTCCAGTTGCAGCTGGTGTCCCAGATGTACCTTTGCTGGAATAAACCAAAATGTCCCCAGGTACTTAATAATCAGCTACTGTCCTGGCTAATGCTTTTTTTGTCCATAAATATTCATAAGGACGAGTTGAGAAAAGCACTTTGCTTTCATTTCACAGTACCCACAGCATAGATTCAGAGCTTTGCCTCAGGGCGATGTCAGTTCTTCTGCCTCTTGGCATAATTATGTAGCACACAGAGATGTTCATTATTTTGACATTCCATATAACATCCCATTTGTCCATTTCATTTACAATTTGTACCGATTGGATCTGATATGCAGGATATAGTAAGTACTTTAAGTAAATTAGTTGGATATATGCAAACTCCAAGATAGGAGATAAACCCCACAAAAACGTGGGGCTGTCTACATTGAAGTTTCTGATGCATCAGTGGTCTGATCACATGAAGCTATCACCTGCAAAGGCAAAGACAGATTACTGCATCTCTTACCACCTACCATGGAAGAACAGGCACAATCCTTGGCAGGCCCTTTTGGGTGTTGGAGGCAAAATATATCATATTTGAGTGGGCTACGTCGGGCTGTAAATATGCTGCTTTCAAGTGGGGAGCAAAGTAAGAGAGGGCATTGCAGTAAGTTCAGGTGGCTGTATCAGAGGTGCCTGACTAATTGGGTCTTATCGTTCCACGTATCCAGTGATCCTCACAGTATCTGTGGCAAGTAAGGATGCTGCATTGGATGAACCCCTGTAATAAAATCACAGCATGGATCTCTAAGCCACTGAAGCAAACATATGCCCTCTTTAGCAGATTTCTATTAATCTTTTGAAGCCCCTGGCTTGTTTCTGGGCCTTAGTTCAGACTATACAACTAACTACGAGACATGAAAGGACCATGTGGCCTGAGTTTTTCATCCTAAAATGAGTATTAGTTTCCTATAGCTGCTGTAACACATTCCCATAAGCTTGTTAGTTAAAAACCACAAAAATTATTCTTTCACTGTATTAATAGCCAGGAGCCTAAAATCAGTATCACTGGGACAAAATTAAGGTATTATTTGGGCTGTGCTCTTCTGGAGGCTGTGGAGCAGAATCCACTTCTTGTCTTTCCCAGCTTCTAATGACTTGCGGGCATTTGGGGTCTGAAGTCTCCTCACCCCAGTCTTCAAGGCTATCCTCTGCAAATCTCCCTCTGCTTTGTCTCTACCTTGCTTTCTCTTTTATGTCTATCAAGTCTCCCTCTGTCTCCCTCTTTTAAGAATACATATAATTTAACTTGAGGCACATTGAATAATCCAGGATAATCCCCTCATTTCTTGATTTTTAAATTTTATCCATAAGTATCTGGAAAGGCACATATGAAAAAATAGCCTTTAGTTTTCCCATATAAAGTAACACTCCCAGGCTGTAAGAATTGGGACATGGATATCTTTTGAGAGACCATTTTTCAGCTCACCACATCTACCTAGACATAAGGTAGTGCTCATACTTCATCAAACAGAAATGGCCTATTTCAGAACATATGGTAAGTGGCATGGCCTGTGACTTGACTCAGAGACCTTCTGCAATAAAGCCTCTTGGCACTGTCATCTTTCCGTTCATATCGATGGCTTTCTGGCTTTCTGGGACATCCCTTACAACCAGTTGGTTAAAGAAGGAAAGCCTCACTTGAGTCTGATTCACAGACATGTGATACTACCTGAAAGTGGCAGAAGGAAAATATTTTTCCTGGCTCGGCGCCTGTGGCTCAATCGGCTAAGGCGCCAGCCACATACACCTAAGGTGGTGGGTTCGAATCCCCAGCCCAGGCCCGCCAAACAACAATGATGGCTGCAACCAAAAAATGGCCAGGCATTGTGGCGGGCGCCTGTGGTCCCAGCTGCTTGGGAGGCGGAGGCAGGAGACTCGCTTGAGCCCAGGAGTTGGAGGTCGCTATGAGCTGTGATGCCATGGCACTCTACCCA